>CAMZMU010000072.1:39554088-39657897 GCA_947311845.1 Poa pratensis | reverse complement strand
ATTTCTGATGTTCCATGTTGATATTATACCAATTGTTACATGTTTTATATACACTTCATAGCATTTTTATGCATTTTCTGGGACTAACCTATTAACAAGATGCCACAGTGCCAGTTCCTGTTTTCTGCTGTTTTGTATTCCAAAAAGCTAGGTCTGGAAATATTTCGGAATTGGACGAAACTTGGACTGAACCTCCTATTTTTCCAACACGAAGACGGAGTCCAGAGGAGAGCGGAGGGGCCACGTGGCCCACACCATGGGGCCGCGCGGGCCCCCTGCCGCGTGGGGGTGGTGTGGGGCCCTGTGACTCCGCTGCCGCCGCCCTTTCGCCTATTTATTCTTCCCGACGCGAAAACCCTAAATACCCCGAGCCATTATCCACGAAAGTTCAGAGACGCCGCCGCCGTCAACTCTAGCTCGGGAGGGTTCAGAAGCTCTTCCCGGCACCCTGGGGAGAGGGGGAATCATCACCGGAGGGCTCTACATCACCATGCCTGCCTCCGGAGTGATGCGTGAGTAGTTCATCCTTGGACTACGGGTCCATGGCAGTAGCTAGATGGTTGTCTCTCTTTTATGCTATCATGTTTAGATCTTGTGACTGCCTATCATGATCAACATCATCTTATTGTAATGCTACATGTTGTGTTTGCTGGATCCGATGAATATTGAATACTATGTCAAAGTTGATTATCATCTATCTTATATGTTATTTATGATCTTGCATGCTTTCCGTTACTAGTAGATGCTTTGGCAAGTAGATGCTTGTAACTCAAGAGTGAGTATTTATGCTAGATAGTGGGTTCATGCCTCCGGTAATCTGGGAGAGTGACAATAACTTCTAAGATTGTGGATGTGCTGTTGCCACTAGGGATAAAATAACGATTGCTTAGCTAAGGGGCGCCGTTAGGTCTAATGCATTTGTTTACATTACGCACATTACTTAATGCAATTATCCGTTGCTTGCAACTTAATACCAACGGGGAACTCGATATGACAACCTGGCGGTGGATTATTAGCATAGACGTGTTGGATAACGGTTATATGTATTTGTCGTAATGCCCACATGAATATCATAGTAATCATCATGTCATATATGCATTTTCATGCGCTCAATATTTTGTCAATTGCCCAGCTGTAATTTGTTCACCCAGCATGTTAGTTATCTTTTATGGGAGACCCATAGTGCATGTGGACCGGTCCATTCTTTTACACTGATAATACAACCAACTGCAAAACATTGTTCCTTTTCATTCTCTGCAATTTACTACTGTTTTCCACACCATTACGTTTAATCCTTTGTTTTCAGCAAGCGGTGAGATTGACAACATCTGTTTCGTTGGGGCAAAGTAGTTTGATTGTGTTGTGTGTAGGTTCCACGTTCGCGGTTGGTTGCGCGTGTATTCCACACAACAACCTTCAGAAGTGATTTCTTGCTCCTACTGGTCGATTAAACCTTGGTTTCATACTGAGGGAAACTGCTGCTACACTGCATCACCTTCCTCTTGGGGTTCTCCCAACGAACGTGTGTTCGCAATCAAGATCTTTTTCTGGCGCCGTTGCCGGGGAGCAAGAGGATTTCTGCAAGGGGAGTTTCACGCTTCCAATCTCTTTACTTTGTTATTGTCTTGCTTAGTTTATTTTTATTTAGTCTTGTTTGCTTTATTATCAAAAACACAAAAAAATTAGTTTTCTGCATCTAGTTTATTTCGGTTTGTTATTATGTCTAGTTGTTTACTTGATATCAATGGCTTCTCTCTTTGAACAAAATCTTTGGCTAATGGGTTCACGGAGGAACAACAAAATTATTATAAGGAATACGCTTTTCTAAAAAAGGGAAATATTTATGGGAAAAATAGTAGATTGAATTATTTTGCTAAAAACTTGTGCTCTACTTATGATGAATCCTACTGCTTTAATGAATCTTTATGTTGTAGAAGGCATAAAACCTCCCTTTCCAATGTGATTATAATGATAATGAAACCTTGGCTGCTTATGCTAAGGAAACTATGACTTTGATAATCTTGAACAAATTGAAGAATTTTTTGTTTTTAAGGGTGCCTATGAAATTGCTGGTTATATTCAAGATGATGATCTCCTTATAGATCTGATACTTTTGCTATGCTTGGATATTGCCTTGAGTATTATAATGATAATCCTTATATTACTGAATTTCTTGAGAAAAGACATCCTCAAAAAGAAGAGACCATTGTCTTGCAGGAACCTGTGAAGAAGAAAAACTACTGCTGAAGCTGAAAGCTCATTGGATGAAAAAGAGGAGGAGAGTGATGAACAAAAGAAGGAAGAATGGATTAGCTACCCATGCCTACCTTCTAATGAGAGTAACTCTTTACCTCTTACATTATTTGATCACCCTCCATCCTTATCAAAGGAGGATGAATGTTATGTTCCTGTGGATTCTCTTGAAATATTCCCTATGAGTAAAACTTGGGAATGAATGAGTATGCTACTGTTTATTTATGATAATCCATGCTATTTTGATAAATCTTATGATAATCCTTTATTTGTGCGTAATTTCGAAATGCATGGTAATGAGAAAGTTTGTTTAGAAAATGTTTATGATAAAGCTCTAGATGATGGTCCTATATTGCTTGATAATATTATGTATTCTACTAATGAAAATGGGATGGAGAGGTCTTGACTTTATCTAGGTGGAGTCCCATACCTCTTGAGAATGATCAATCATCTTGTTATAAAATGGTTAAAAGTGGGTTTGAAAGTTTTAATCACTATTTTGGAGCTTGATAAAAATTATGTGTTTGTAGATCATGAAAAGCATGCTTTATGTGATAATTATATTGTTGAGTTTGTTCATGATGCTACTGAAAATTATTATGAGAGGAAAATATGGTTGTAGAAATTTTCATGGTACTAAATCACCTCTCTATATGCTGAAAGTTTTGAAGTTGCACTTGTTTTGCCTTCCTGCTAGTCACTTTGTGCTTCATGACTTGTTTTCTTACAAGACTCTATGCATAGGAAGAGTGTTAGATTTAAACATGTTTTATATATGCTTCTTGATGCTCTCTTTTATGTTTCAACTCTTATCCTTATGTGAGCATCATTAAAATATTCTAGCCTAGCTAAAAGGCGTTAAAGAAAAGCGCTTATGGGAGACAACCCATTATTTTATTTCTGCAATTTTTCTTTTCTTTTGAGTCAAGGAGTTGTTTACTTCTGTAACAATTCCTTTGTATCTTTTTTTATCGCATTGTTGTGCCAAGTATTGCCTCTAATAGGAAGATGATGCTAGATTTGGATTTCTGCAGGAACAGATTTCTGCTGTTCACCGTTTTAATTCTGTAAAATCACAGAAAATTATTTAAATCTGCAAATTTTTGTGCGTGATCCTCAGATATGTACGCATCTTTCGTTAGTTTAAAGTTTTTCGATCTGAGCAACGTAAGTGCCTCGAAAAAATTCGTCTTTGCGGACTGTTCTGTTTAGACAGATTCTGTCTTTTATTTTTCGCATTCTCTCTTTTACTAGTGTTGAGTGGAATTCTTTTTTAGGGTGAAGAGCTTCACATAACATCAGTGGCAGTAGCTAATGTTAAAAGTAACGGTCATGTTTGTGTCCTTATAGAACATGTGAGTTTTTGATTGTGCACTAACCCTCTAATGAGAATTATTTGAGTTTGGTGTGGCGGAAGTTTTCAAGGGTCAAGAGAGAAGGATGATATAATGTGATCAAGAAGAGTGAAGAGCTTAAGCTTGGGGATGCTCCCATGGATCACCCCAGCATATTTCAAGAAGACTCAAGCGTCTAAGCTTGGGGATGCCCAAGGCATCCCCTTCTTCATCAGCAACTTATCAGGTCATCTCTAGTGAAACTATATTTTAATTCTTTCACATCATATGTGCTTTACTTGGAGCGTCTGTGTGCTTTTATTTTCAGTATTTTATTTTTCTTATGGTCAACTTGATTGGACCCCAGCATTCTTGATTGGGAGAGAGACACGCTCCGCTTTTTCATATGAATACTCCTATTCTTCACTTATACTTGTTGAGTATTCTTATCTAGCTATTGCTATGCTTTTAGCTCCTGTTTTGCATGCATCTCTTATTCAGAGCTGTTAGTTCTTTTAAAGAAAGTACTCTCTTGCTTCACTTATAATTGTTTGGAGAGTTTATGTTGAAATAAATTGATTGGTGTTTGGTTGGAACAGAAAATGTTGCATGTGGTAGATGGTATAATGGAAAAAGCTTACATATTCTTGTAGATCATGTATTGGATAATTTGATACTTGTCAATTGTTTTGAGTTATCAAGTAGTTCATGTTTAAGCTTTTGTATCATGTAGTTAAAACCTATTAATGAAGAACTACCGTAAAGCTCGTTGAAATTTGGTTTTGCATTGGTATCTCTAAGGTCTAGATATTTTCTAGTAAAAGGGTTTGGTTAACAAGGAAGACAGTGTAGAGTCTTATAATGCTTGCAATATGTTTTCATATAAGTCTTGCTGTGTCGGTTGATATCCTGTGTTTGCTTCAAATAACCTTGCTAGCCTAAACTCTGTACTGAGAGGGAATGCTTCTCGTGCATCCAAAACCTTGAGCCAAATCCATGCCATCTGTGTCCACCATAACTACCTATATGTGGTATTTCCTTGCCATTCCAAGTAAATTTTTCATGTGCTACCTTTAAACTATTCAAATTATTACTCCTTTTTGTGTCAATGTTTACCAAGCTCATGAGGACGGGGTGGATGTCTTTATGTCAACTGTCAAACAGACTTTACCACCGGACTAGCGGCATATACATCCGCTTATCCATTAATTTTGCAAAAAGAGCTGGCAAATGGGGTGCCCAGTCCCAATTAATTACAACTTTAACCGCTTAATTCTCTTCACATTTTTGCCCTGATTTATCAGTCAAGCAATGACAAACAGTGAAATATCTGCATGTGTAAACAAAAGAGAAAGAGGGATGATCTGCCTTGCTGGTAGAAATAACGTCCTTCATGGGAGCCGCTCTTAAAAGTCTGGTTGGCAGGGGTCATATTGTACTTTCCATTTTCTGATTCGTTGACAATTAACAAACACCTCTCAAAACTTATTTTTACTCTCTATATGATTTCAAAAACTTAAAAAGCTCTAGCACATGATTTAATCCCTGCTTCCCTCTGCGAAGGGCCTTTCTTTTACTTTTATGTTGAGTCAGTTTCCTACTTCTATCTTAGAAGCAAACACTAGTGTCAACTTTGGTGCAACAATTTTTATATGCTGTATATTGCACTTATTATATGCTTTGTGTTGACAAATATCCATGAGATATATATGTTGAAAGTTGAAAGCAATTGCTGAAACTTAAATCTTCCTTTGTGTTGGTTAAATACCTTTTACTTAGAATCTATTGCTTTATGAGTTAACTCTTATGCAAAACTCTTGATGCTTGTCTCGAAAGTACTATTCATGAAAAGTTTTTGCTTATATGATTCAGTTGTTTGCTCATTATCTACTTGCTAGCAAACTATAGACCATTGACCTGGATCACTTCATTCATAACATGTGCTTTACATACTATTTGATCAAGATTATGATTGTAGCATGTCACCTCAGAAATTATTTTGTTTTTATCGTTTTACCTACTCGAGGACGAGTAGAACTAAGCTTGGGGATGCTTGATACGTCTCAAACGTATCTATAATTTCTGATGTTCCATGTTGATATTATACCAATTGTTACATGTTTTATATACACTTCATAGCATTTTTATGCATTTTCTGGGACTAACCTATTAACAAGATGCCACAGTGCCAGTTCCTGTTTTCTGCTTTTTTGTATTCCAGAAAAGCTAGTCTGGAAATATTCTCGGAATTGGACGAAACTTGGACAGAACCTCCTATTTTTCCAACACGAAGACGGAGTCCAGAGGAGACGGAGGGGGCCACGTGGCACCCACACCATGGGGCCGCGCGGCCCCCCTGCCGCGCCGTGGGGTGGTGTGGGGCCCTCGTGGCTCCGCAGCCGCCGCCCTTTCGCCTATTTATTCTTCCCGCGGAAAACCCTAAATACCCGAGCCATTATCCACGAAAAGTTCCAAGACGCCGCCGCCGTCAACCCTAGCTCGGGAGGGTTCAGAAGCTCTTCCCGGCACCCTGCCGGAGAGGGGAATCATCACCGGAGGGCTCTACATCACCATGCCTGCCTCCGGAGTGATGCGTGAGTAGTTCATCCTTGGACTACGGGTCCATGGCAGTAGCTAGATGGTTGTCTCTCCACTTTATGCTATCATGTTTAGATCTTGTGAGCTGCCTATCATGATCAAGATCATCTTATTGTAATGCTACATGTTGTGTTTGCTGGGATCCGATGAATATTGAATACTATGTCAAGTTGATTATCAATCTATCTTATATGTTATTTATGATCTTGCATGCTTTCCGTTACTAGTAGATGCTTTGGCCAAGTAGATGCTTGTAACTCCAAGAGTGAGTATTTATGCTAGATAGTGGGTTCATGCCTCCGGTAATCTGGGAGAGTGACAATAACTTCTAAGATTGTGGATGTGCTGTTGCCACTAGGGATAAAATAACCGATGCTTAGCTTAAGGGTGCGCCGTTAGGTCTAATGCATTTGTTTACATTACGCACATTACTTAATGCAATTATCCGTTGCTTGCAACTTAATACCAACGGGGAACTCGGTATGACAACCTGGCGGTGGATTATTAGTCATAGACGCTGTTGGATAACGGTCTATGTATTTTGTCGTAATGCCCACATGAATATCATAGTAATCATCATGTCATATATATGCATTGTCATGCGCTCAATATTTTGTCATTGCCCAGCTGTAATTTGTTCACCCAGCATGTTAGTTATCTTTTATGGAGAGACCACTAGTGAACTGTGGACCCCGGTCCATTTTTACACTGATATACAACCAACTGCAAACATTGTTCCTTTTCATTCTCTGCAATTTACTACTGTTTTCCACACCAACGTTTAATCTTTGTTTTCAGCAAGCCGGTGAGATTGACAACCTCACTGTTTCGTTGGGCAAAGTAGTTTGATTGTGTTGTGTGCAGGTTCCACGTTGGCGCGGATTCCTGGTGTTGCGTTCGTGCCATATTCCGCACAACAACTTCAGAAGTGATTTCTTGCTCCTACTGGTGATTAAACCTTGGTTTCTGAGGGAAACTGCTCTACACTGCATCATACCTTCCTCTTGGGGTCTCCCAACGAACGTGTGATCCACGCAATCACTGCCCAACAGAAAGGAGGAGGCGCTTGAGCTCTGCAACGCACCAAAGGCCGACAGCCGACGATAGAGCACATCCCAGGCCGGTGGCGCCATTTCAGTTCTATGCCCAAATCGATAGGGAAGATCTCAATGCTGGTCCTGTCGAGGGAGGTTCCATTCTGTAATGAAGGTTGTGGTTCAGATACACTTCCTCGTTGTGAGGGTGTGCAGTGATGATGCACGATGAGGAGATGGTCTTGGCCGTAAACTGGCCGGAGGTGGTGCGAAAGTACGACCTGGAGGAAGCGTCGTACGTCGTCTTCAAGCTCACTTCATGGGGCTTCAAGCTCACCATCTTCAAGAGCGCCATTTCGAGTCCAGGGGGTACACCAGCGTGGTAAGCTTATTGTTGCATTTTGCTTAGGCCATGAGATGCCCCTGTTTAGATGTTGAACCAGGGCTTATGTATGCCCAGAACTTATGTGATGATCCATTTTGGTCAGGGGCTGTGTTGCCCTGTTTAGTTGACGATCCAGGACGCATGAACATGGGTCTGATGTTGGTGTGTTATGTACAGTACCTAGAGCTTGTAAACTTCTACTAGTTAGCTCTGAGTGCAGATCTGAAATGAGTGTTCATGTCTGAATGATCCTCTTAGTGTGTGTGTAAGCAGTTAACATTTTAGGGTAAGATCATCATTTTCATTGTGGTGAACATAACACGGCACTAGGGCTCTAACCAAACACGGGTTTTGCCTCTAATCATCATCATAATACACGTTTACAGGACACCAAACAACGGGTACAAAATTTGCAAAACAATAAAAACAGGCAACCAAACGGGCTGCACAACGTCAGCCCAACCTCGTTTTTTCTTGGACAGACCCCAGGAGCTAGGGGGCACAGATGCAAATGGGGTAAAATTTAAACCACCCAGCAAACCAAACACGCCCTTATGCTGGCTAGCTACGTGGGGCGGGTGCGGACGTTGCAGTTGTTGTCGATCGCAGGTGCGCGGGGTTGAAGAGCCGCAGGTCCCGAAGGGCTTGCCGGGTATGTTGCAGTCTATGCCGTAGCAGCAGGTTCTTCCTTGCGGACGTTGCAGTTGTTGTCGATCGCAGGTGCGCGGGTGAAGACGCATGTCCCGAAGGGCTTGCTGGGTATGTTGCAGTCTATGCCGTAGCAGCAGGTTCTTCCTCGCACCCGCACCCGGCGGCAGGGCGTAGGCCTCCGCCTGTCCTGGTCCACGTCGCCGCCGCGGACGACGAACGGTACACCATAGTGCGCACCAGCACGTACCCCTCCGATGATGCGCCCCCAGCAAGGCCGCCGTGCCTCCTCCATGGAGACTGCCTATCCTTCACCGTGGTGCTCACGCACTTGCCGACGGCCATGGAGACCTGTGTGCCTTCGGTACCGCCGCCCCTCGTCACGCAGACAATTTTCGATCTTGATCCCACGTGCTGGCGAGGAGGTTGCCGGGCTTGAGATAGGATCTCATTCAATCAGTCTGCAGCAACCCGGCTTTGAGGACACTGCGGTTTGGAAGTGGACTCCTGGCGGTCACTACGCCAGCTCGGCATATTGAGTTCAGTTCGAAATCCAGCTCAGATCTGACGACAGAGCGCTTATATAGAGCTCCAAAGCTGCTAACAAAAGCTTCCTTTTCTCACATCAGTTTAAACAACAAAAGCAATTGAGGACTCAAGGCACATACTGTACATGTATGATCTCATTACAATTTACACGTACCAGCTCAGTGGTGATGTGACGCCCGACCCGACTGACTGCTATACAGTGTTTGTTGTGTGTCACCGGTTAAGCGATACAACCGGAGGTTGCGGGTTTACCAATCCCCGGCCAAAACCTTTGGCAGGCGTTGCTTCGGAATTGATCATCGACAACACAACACACCCGATTGATGCCTTAACCAGGCACACAACTATCAATGCATAATAGAAAGATCACTTGTGGAACAACTGGCACATCACAGACTCTACGACACAAAGCATATAGTTCAACTCTTATAATAGAGAAAGATAGCAAATTACAACCAGAGTTCACAGACCCAACATTACATTATGCGGAAGCGAATTAGGTGTTCTAAACAACAAGATCCAAGATGGCCTAAGAGGCCTATAGATAAACATTCAGCGCCAGCTGTCTGATGACGTGAAACACACGTTCATTGGGAGACCCCAAGAGGAAGGTATGATGTAGTCAGCAACAAGTTTTCCCTCAGAAAGAAACCAAGGTTATCGAACCAGTAGGAGCAGCAACTCTTCAGAAGGTTGTCAACGGCGCCAGAAAAATAGCTGTCGCAGGGAGTCTGGACTGTTGACGTGGAATCTGCACACAACACAATCAAACTACTTTGCCCCAACGAAACAGTGAGGTTGTCAATCTCACTGGCTTGCTGAAAACAAAGGATTAAACGTATGGTGTGGAAAATGAGTATTAAATTGCAGAGAATGAAAAAGGAACAGTTTGCAGTTTGTGGTTGTTTAATCAGTGTAAAAGAATGGACCGGGGTCCACAGTTCACTAGTGGTGTCTCTCCATAAAAGATAACTAACATGTTGGGTGAACAAATTACAGCTGGGCAATTGACGAATAGTGAGCGCATGACAATGCATATACATGACATGTTGACTACTATGATATTTAATTGGGCATTACGACATAATACATAGACCGTTATCCAACAGCATCTATGACTAATAATCCACCGCCGGGTTGTCATCCGAGTCCCCCGTTGGTATTAAGTTGCAAGCAACGGATAATTGCATTAAGTAAAGTGCGTAATGTAAACAAACACATATGCCCGTGGACATAGCATCGTTAGGTTATCCCTAGTGGCAACAGCACATCCACAACCTTAGAACTTTCTGTCACTGTCCCAGGTTAAACGGAGACATGAACCCACTATCTAGCATAAATACTCTCTCTTGGAGTTACAAGCATCTACTTGGCCAAAGCATCTACGAGTAACGGAAAGCATGCAAGATCTTAAATAACATATAAGATAGATTGATAATCAACTTGACATAATATTCAATATTCATCGGATCCCAGCAAACACAACATGTAGCATTACAATAATATGATCTTGATCATGTAGGGCAGCTCACAAGATCTAAACATGATGGCACAAAGTGGAGAGACAACCATCTAGCTACTGCTATGGACCCGTAGTCCAAGGATGAACTACTCACGCATCACTCCGGAGGCAGGCATGGCGATGTAGAAGCCTCCGGTGACGATTCCCCTCTCCGGCAGGGTGCCGGGAAGAGGTTCTGAACCCTCCCGAGCTAGGGTTGACGACGGCGGCGTCTCTGGATCTTTTCGTGGATATTTGCTCAGGTACTTAGGGTTTTCGCGTCGGGGGGAATAAGTAGGCGAAAGGGCGGCGGCTGCGGACCCCCGAGGGGCCCACACCACCCTAGGGCGCGGCAGAGGGGGCCCGCGCCCTAGGTGCGTGTGGCCTCCTGGTGGCCCTCCTCTGCTGCTCCTTCGCTCCGTCAGGCGTGTTCTGGAAAAATAGGACCCCCGTGTAGTTTCGTCCAATTCCGAGAATATTTCCAGACTAGCTTTTCTGGAATACAAAAACAGCAGAAAACAGGAACTGGCACTTCGGCATCTTGTTAATAGGTTAGTCCCAAAAAATGTATAAAAGTGATATAAAGTAGATGCAAAACATGTAGCAATTGGTATAAAACAAGCATGGAACATCAAAAATTATAGATACGTTTGAGACGTATCAGCATCCCCAAGCTTAGTTCCTACTCGTCCTCGAGTAGGTAAACGATAAAAACAAAATAATTTTTGAGGTGACATGCTACATCATAATCTTGATCATATAATATTGCAAGGCACATGTAAATGAATGAAGTGATCCAAGTCAATGGTCTATAATTTGCTACCAAATAGATAATGAGTAAACAATGAATCACACAAGCTAAACGTTTTCATGAATAGTACTTTCGAGACAAGCATCAAACAGTTTTGCATAAGTGTTAACTCATAAAGCAATAGTTTCTAATAAAAGGTATTAATCAACACAAAGGAAGAATTTAGTTTCAGCATTTGCTTCAACTTTCAACATATTTATCTCATGGATATTGTCAACACAAAGTAGTATAACAAGTCCAATACATTGCATATAACGCATGTTGTAACAAAGTTGACACTAGTGTTTGCTTGTGGAAGACAGAAAGAATAGGAAAACTGACTCAACATAAAAGTAAAAGAAAGGCCCTTCGCAGAGGGAAGCAGGGATTAAATCATGTGCTAGAGCTTTTAGGTTTTTGAAAGCATATAGAGATTGCATAAAATATTTGATACTCCTCCCAACCTTGCTAACACAAGCCATGGCTAACCGAATCCTCGGGTGCCTTCCATCAATCACATACCATGGAGGAGTATCTATTTTTGAGAGGTGTTTGTTAATTGTCAACGAATGGTAGCGGGTGAGAACAGTATTCTACCTGTCGAACGGACTTTTAAGAGCGGCTCCCATGAAGGACGTTATTTCTACCAGCAAGGCAGATCATCCCTCTTTCTCTTTGGTTTACACACATTCAGGTATTTCACTGTTTGTCATTGCTTACTGATGAATCAGGGCAAAAGTGTGAAGAGAATTAATTGGTTAAAGTTGTAATTAATTGGGACTGGGCACCCCGTTGCCAGCTCTTTTTGCAAGTTATTGGATAAGCGGATGTATATGCCACTAGTCCAGGTGTAAAAGTCCATTCAACAAATAGAATAAAGAATAACCACACTAATTCCTCATGAGCTAGTAAACATTGACACAAAAAGGGAATAATAACATTTTGAATAATTTAAAGGTAGCACATGAAAAATTTACTTGGAGTGGCAAGGAAATACCACATATAGGTAGTTATGGTGGACACAAATGGCATGGATTTTGGCTCAAGGATTTGGATGCACGAGAAGCATTCCCTCTCAGTACAGAGTTTAGGCTAGCAAGGTTATGTAAGCAAACAAGAATATCAACCCGTACACCAAGTTTTATATGACAAACATATTGCAAACGTTATAAGACTTCATACCGTCTTCCTTGTTAACCAAACCCTGTTATTAGAAAATATCTAGACCTTAGATACCACCGATGCAAACCAAATTTTCAACAAGCTTTACGGTAGTTCTTCACTAATAGGCTTAACTCATGTGATGCACAATTTAATCATGATCTACTTGTTAACTCAAAACAATTGACAAGCATCAAGTTATCCATTTAGTGATCTACAAGATTAAGCAAGTTTTTCCTTATACCAATTACCACATGCAACATTTTCTGAACCAACCAAACACCAATCAATTTATTTCATCAACTCTCCAAACAAATATAAGTGAAGCAAGAGAGTACTTTCTACAAAAGAAAGCTAATAGCTCTGACAAGAGATACATGAAAACAAGAGCTAAAAGCTGAACAGCGCTAGATATGAATACTCAACAAATATAAGTGAAGAATAGGAGTATTCTCATGAAAAAGCGGAGCGTGTCTCTCTCCCAATCAAGAATGCTAGGGTCCAGTCAAGCTTTATTGAAAATAAAAGTGCAATACTGAAAATAAAAGCACACAGACGCTCCAAGAAAAGCACATATGATGTGAAAGAATTAAAATATAGTTTCACTAGAGATGACCTGATAATTTTGACGATGAAGAAGGGGATGCCTTGGGCATCCCCAAGCTTAGACGCTTGAGTCTTCTTGAAATATGCTGGGGAGATCCATGGGAGCCTCCCCAAGCTTAAGCTCTTCACTCTTCTTGATCCTATTATATCATCCTTCTCTCTTGACCCTTGAAAACTTCCGTCACACCAAACTCAAAGTAGATCTCATTAGAGGGTTAGTGCATAATCAAAAATTCACATGTTCTATAAAGACGCAATATGATTTGTTACTTTAAACATTAGCTACAGCCACTGATGTTATGTGAAGCTCTTCCACCCAAAAAAGAATTTCACTCAACACTAGTAAAAGAGAGAATGCAAAATAAAAAGGCATAATCTGTCTAAAACAGAACAGTCCGCAAAGACGAATTTTTTCAGGCACTTACGACGCTCAGATCGAAAAACTCTGAACTAATGAAAGTTTCAGACATTCATAAAGATTACGCACAAAAATTTCAGATTTAATTAACAATCTGGTGATTTTAGGAATTTCGTACAGTGAACAGCAAAAATCTGTTTCTGCGCAGCAATCAAAATTAAGCATCATCTTAACATTAGAGGCTACTCTTGGCACAACAATGCGAGAAAATAAAGATACAAAGGAGTTGCTACAGAAGTAAACAACCTTGACTAATACTGAAAATAAAAGATAATGGGTTGCCTCCCAAAAGCGCTTTCTTTTAATGCCTTTTAGCTAGGCTAGAAGATTTTAATGATGCTCTCATAAGAATAAGAGTTGAAAAACAAAAGAGAGCATCAAGAGGCAAATATCAAACACATTTAAGTCTAACCCACTTCCTATGCAAAGGAATCTTGTAACAAAATAAATTATTGAAGCATAAAGCAACTAGCATAGAAAGATGAAACAAATATAGCTTCAAAACTTTCAACATAAAGAGAGGTGTTTTAGTAACTTGAAAACTTTTACAACCATATTTTCCTCTCTCATAATAACTTTCAGTAGCATCATGAACAAACTCAATAATATAACTATCACATAAAGCATGCTTTTCATGATCTACAAACACATAATTTTTATTAAGCTAAAAAACAGTAGGGTTATCAAACCCACTTTTGACAATAGTAGTATTAATATCATTAGGCAATATAGGACCATCATCAAGAGCATTATCATATATAACATTAGGGAGCACATTTTTACTTTCTGCAATTTCCTCTTTTACTTGAGTCAAGGAGGATGTTACTTCAAATTTATCAAAAAAGATATTTCAATAGAATCATGACATTCAACAATATAGCATTCTTCCTCCTTAGGTAGGCATGGAGGGTAATTATATAATGTAAGAGTTAAAGAGTTACTGTCATTAGAAGGTAGATCCTCCTTTTGTTCATCACTCTCTTCCTCTTTTTCATCAAATGAGCTTTCAGCTTCAGCAATTTCTTCTTCCACATTTTCCTGCAAGGCATTAGTCTCTTCTTTATGAGGAAAAATCCTCTTGACATGTTCAGTAATATAAGAATTTTCATCCTTATAGTTATCAAAACAATATTTAAGTATAGCAAGACTTTCAGATTTATAAGGGGCATCAATTTTATGCTCAAGATAAGAACTAATTTCAAGTGCACCCTTAAAGACAATAAATTCTTCCATCCTTTCTACCTCATAAGCATTATAGTAACCTTTAACATAAGAAGCTAAGGTTTCATTTTCATTACAAGCACATTGGAAAGGAAAGTGTTTAGACTTCCTATGACAATCAGATTCATTAAAGCAAAAAGATTTGCCAAATATATAGCATAAATTTCTAGCATATTCCTCTAGTTGATTTAACAATTTCCATAAGTACATCCCTTTTTGTGACAAGCGGTAATTCCTATAATATCTTCGTTCATCTTCCGTGGACCCACCTTGCCAACAAGATCTAGTTTCATAGAGATAAGCCATTGATAGCAAATAAACAACTAGACATAATAACAAACCGAAATAAACTAAATGCAAGAAACTATTTTTTTGTGTTTTTGATAATTGAAAGCAAACAAGATAAAATAAAATAAACTAAGCAAGACAAAAACAAAGTAAAGAGATTGGAAGCGTGAAACTCCCCTTGCAGAAGACTGCTGTCTCCCCGGCAACGGCGCCAGAAAAATAGCTGTTGACGGGAGAGCAAAAGTGGCAGTCTGCTGAAGCGCTTCTAACTCCCGGCAACGGCGCCAGAAAAATAGCTTGATGACGTGAAACACACGTTCGTTGGGAGACCCCAAGAGGAAGGTATGATGTAGTCAGCAGCAAGTTTTCCCTCAGAAAGAAACCAAGGTTATCGAACCAGTAGGAGCAGCAACTC
The DNA here is from genome assembly GCA_947311845.1 of Poa pratensis. NCBI lineage: Eukaryota > Viridiplantae > Streptophyta > Magnoliopsida > Poales > Poaceae > Poa > Poa pratensis. Next base: position 39,642,696 of record CAMZMU010000072.1, on the reverse strand, counting down.
TTCAGAAGGTTGTCAACGGCGCCAGAAAAATAGCTGTCGCAGGGAGTCTGGACTGTTGACGTGGAATCTGCACACAACACAATCAAACTACTTTGCCCCAACGAAACAGTGAGGTTGTCAATCTCACTGGCTTGCTGAAAACAAAGGATTAAACGTATGGTGTGGAAAATGAGTATTAAATTGCAGAGAATGAAAAAGGAACAGTTTGCAGTTTGTGGTTGTTTAATCAGTTAAAAGAATGGACCGGGGTCCACAGTTCACTAGTGGTGTCTCTCCATAAAAGATAACTAACATGTTGGGTGAACAAATTACAGCTGGGCAATTGACGAATAGTGAGCGCATGACAATGCATATACATGACATGTTGACTACTATGATATTTAATTGGGCATTACGACATAATACATAGACCGTTATCCAACAGCATCTATGACTAATAATCCACCGCCGGGTTGTCATCCGAGTCCCCCGTTGGTATTAAGTTGCAAGCAACGGATAATTGCATTAAGTAAAGTGCGTAATGTAAACAAACACATATGCCCGTGGACATAGCATCGTTAGGTTATCCCTAGTGGCAACAGCACATCCACAACCTTAGAACTTTCTGTCACTGTCCCAGGTTAAACGGAGACATGAACCCACTATCTAGCATAAATACTCTCTCTTGGAGTTACAAGCATCTACTTGGCCAAAGCATCTACGAGTAACGGAAAGCATGCAAGATCTTAAATAACATATAAGATAGATTGATAATCAACTTGACATAATATTCAATATTCATCGGATCCCAGCAAACACAACATGTAGCATTACAATAATATGATCTTGATCATGTAGGGCAGCTCACAAGATCTAAACATGATGGCACAAAGTGGAGAGACAACCATCTAGCTACTGCTATGGACCCGTAGTCCAAGGATGAACTACTCACGCATCACTCCGGAGGCAGGCATGGCGATGTAGAAGCCTCCGGTGACGATTCCCCTCTCCGGCAGGGTGCCGGGAAGAGGTTCTGAACCCTCCCGAGCTAGGGTTGACGACGGCGGCGTCTCTGGATCTTTTCATGGATTTTGCTCAGGTACTTAGGGTTTTCGCGTCGGGGGGAATAAGTAGGCGAAAGGGCGGCGGCTGCGGACCCCCGAGGGGCCCACACCACCCAAGGGCGCGGCAGAGGGGGGGGCCCGCGCCCTAGGTGCGTGTGGCCTCCTGGTGGCCCTCCTCTGCTGCTCCTTCGCTCGTCAGGCGTGTTCTGGAAAAATAGGCACCCCCGTGTAGTTTCGTCCAATTCCGAGAATATTTCCAGACTAGCTTTTCTGGAATACAAAAACAGCAGAAAACAGGAACTGGCATTCGGCATCTTGTTAATAGGTTAGCCCAAAAAATGTATAAAAGTGATATAAAGTAGATGCAAAACATGTAGCAATTGGTATAAAACAAACATGGAACATCAAAAATTATAGATACGTTTGAGACGTATCATTGTCTCGGGATGTCCCAAGCTGCCACCTGGGAACCCTAGACTACTCGTCGACGTCCACAAAGAACCCACCTTCGAGGTCGGTGAAGTCCTCCTCTGAAACAAAACAAACGACGTTGAGTTCGACGAACTCGCAAGATTATATATAGAGCTTTAGCTCGATGAGGCTTTCAAGGTTTTATGGCTGTTTTGCATAAAGCTGATTTTATTTATGGAAACATAACTCAATGGCATCGACTATTCAGAGTATTTTAAAAAGAGGTAAGAAGTACTCTTTTCTTTGATCACCTTTCTCAACATCAACCATCATCAACCACTGTACCTGTTCTCCAAAGGCACCTCCCCGAATCACCCTCGAGGAAGTCAACCTTGCATTCTTGAGTGGTACCTTTAGTACCCAGTTCTTAATCATTCCGTTCAAATTATTCTATGGTCTTATCGTCCTTTACCAAGTCGTCCATAACCGCGGACACGGCTTTTCGAAAAGATTTACCCTGCAGGGGTGTACAATGTTTGCCACGCGTACCGTCCGGCCCATTGCCTGGCCTTTAGCTCTCTTCCTTGGAGAGCCGGCTAGGTGGGAGCGGTGTCGACTTCTCCCTCGTTAAGGACTTTCCAGGATCATCAGTGGCGGCAGGACACCAGTGCCTTCAACACCCTGCCCCACGGCCACTCATTTTCCTAACACCACCATCCTCATCTCAGTTCATCCCACCATCATCACGCACGCGCAAATGGAAGCTCGAACTAGGTGACCCTGGCTAGCCCCGCCCGAGTTATTTAGTCTATGAGGGTTCCTGCAATTGCATAGGCCTCACGCATGGTTACACGCTCAATCTTGGTTCGGGAGGTAAAGAACTCGCACCTAGGTGGCGAGAACGAGACAAAACACCACAACCACAGTGGCCTCTCATCCCCACCTTTAGCATGTTATTACCTGTCACCACAATTCTCCACCATCATCTGAACAGTTCATCACCTGTTTCCAACATGAACCATCCATTGTACCGCTAAGCATTTACTAAGCATGGCTAAGCATCAACATAGCATAGTTAAGTATCTCAGGCCAACAATACAACCCTATGGATCATAGGAGGGAAACAGGTAAAGGCATCGGAAACTTAATGCAACTATAGGATACTCTAATCCAATAAATTGACATTTGGAACCGCATGCAATATTATAGTGGAGAAAATATTTGCGGAAAATAGGATAAGACATGCTCAGAGGGGGGATTACGCTTGCCTGGCTCAACGTGCTGGTAGTACGGATCGTCGGGGTATCGCGGTGTAACCCCGGCTGCTTGATCTATAGAAGCATAACAACGAAAGAGCAATCAATCACCACACATGCTTTAACGAATGCAATGCGCATACACATGATGACATGACATTTTAAATCCCCGAGAGGAGGAGGATTCAACTATTCAAATTAAACGGAGTTCGGATGCTTAGAGGGGCGCATCTCGAATATTCCGTGGATTTAAGCAATATAGCATATTTACTTGTTGATTAGGATAGTTGAAACCCTAGGGTTTTCAACTTGTAGATGAAATGACAGGAGCATGTGAGAGATGCAGGATATAGGTGATTAAACATGCATGAAAGGTATGCTAATGGGTAGTTCACCTTTTTCTGGACATTGTGGTATATTTAAACAAGATTTTCTGTTAACCCGAAATCAAGTTATTACATTTATAATTTCCTTCTTGAATATGTCGCTTTGATAAATTATTTTAGACAACAATTAGACTAATTATACCACTTAGAAAGCACGAGATGAAACAGGAATTATTATAGGTACGGAACAAAAATACAATTTATTACACTTTTAAGATCCTCTTTTATTCTGCCCCTTTTGCTAAATTATTTTAAGCAACTATAAATCTAAGTAGCTAGGTTTGGAAAGGGTGGAAAATAAGAAGTATCTATGCACTGAACCAAGTCGGAATATCTGATTTCTTTCGGCTTCGGAAAATCCGATAGGAGGGAACAGTGGGTTTTGGGGTACTGAGAAATTTTGGATTATCCGAATTATGCACCATCGGAAAATCCGATCGACCCAAAGGGGCTGAAAATTTCTAAGGACCAAAGGTTTAGTCGCACTGAACTACTTCGGATAATCCGGGTGGGTTGAATTCGGAATATCCGATGAAGGCTCGACGGCGCGCTACGGCAACTGCGACGGCGAACTACGGCGAGAGAGGGAGGAATGAGAGGTCTAGAGGGATGGCAGGCTCACCCTGGCCTCGGGGAAGCTCGCAGCGGTGACGGGGAGGTCGGGGATGCTCGATGGCGACGAATTTGTCCGCGGCGGCGCTCGGAAAGCAGCGGCGAAACAGCGGACGGCGACGGCAATTCCGGCCAGCCCGGCTCGATTCCTCTGGTGGAGAGGAAGAAGATGGCGCAGCGGAGCGATTGGTGGTCTTGGCTTAGCTCGGGGAGCTTCCGTACGACGGCGATGTAGCGGCGACGGTGAGCTCGGGTGCAGCTCCGTGGGGAGAGAAAATGGGGGGCAGGGAAACGGGGAAGAAAAGGTCGAGGAGCAGGTGAGCCTCGTGTGCTCTCTTCCTTGCAGGGGAGAGGCATATAAGGGGGCCCGGCGCGGCGTCGACGTGGAAGGAGCACGGCGGCATGGCGCGCCACTGTGGCGACAGGAGGAAGAGGACGACATTTCGCAGATAACCCCCTGGACAGTTTGTTTCCATCACCGATAGGTCCCTGTCCAGTTTTCTTTTAAAAACCTTTTAAAACCAGCAGCTCTTTGGGAATTTAATTGAGGCACTTATACTTTTTAGAAAATATGACAAAATTTGGGGAGGCTCCCCTTAGCCTGTAGAAGCTCCACAAATTTTTGGTGTATCAAAATAAAATGTTTTATACCACTTTTGTTCATAGGGTTCAATTAAGCCATTTTGCTAAAATCAAAATGTTGCTCCTTTAGTAATTTTCAGAGAAGTGCAAAATGATATTTTTGAACCCGTGGAACTTCCTTGACAAATATAAGATGTCAAAGTAATTTTGTTTTGCAAGTTTGAGTGCTTTCAATAATTTGGGAAGTTTGTGTTAAAGCAAGTTTAGCATTTTGGTTTTCAAATGGTGCTAAACCAACAACAATCCCCTAACCCAACACAATTCCCTAGCACAATTCCCTAGCAACAACATTGATGCATTGATGCCATGATGCAATGAACACAAAAGTGGAAAAATTACACCAGTTTTTAGGTTCTCAACTTTGAGATGTTACAAGTGGAAGTAGAACTGTAGAAGAGGTTATTTGGCTTCAAACAGGCCCAAAACGAAAAACAGGAGATCAACGTCAATCTTGCAATACGCTCACTTCAGATGTTGTAAAGAAATTCTTCAATCCGACAATACTCTCAACTTTTTCGTGCCAACGGAACCATCAAACAATATTATGTGTACTAAACAACATCCAGTGAGGCCAAGGGGCTTCACAGATTATTGCCATTCAGTTCATGATGATTAGCAAAAGGTTATCGAACAATTAACATAACCTACTTGCCACGTTCAAAGCTTTCGGTTAACGCCCTAGACGACAGCAAAACAGGGGCACTTCGTATGTAAGTAGTGCTAGTTTATGGTATCTACCAGCTGGTGCTAATCAAGCAAATCTTTTATAGCGCCACTGCCAGATATCTTCATGGATTCCAAGGCCTCCCTGCATATTTCGATTCGAACTGTAAATGTGATGTCTAAAGCCTGTTCTACGAGAAAGATCACGCCGACAAAGGATTGCAAAAGCATCTTGAGCGATTATCGATGTGCGCTAAACCTGAATGTAGCTAAAAGGGACAAGTACGATACCTTAACCCTCTTCAATCTCTGTGTTCCCTGGCTCCAGTTTAGCAGCTTCAAGAAATGCACCACATGCCTTTTCATAGTCCTGAAGACCAAACGTCGGTACGTAAATCAAAACGGATTTGCCAAATAAAAGGCAGAACTTGTGTTCCCACAGAAAATTAGGCACTGATCTAAGCATCCATCCCACCTTCAGTAACATCAGAGCAGTTCCTTCACGATAGCAGGCCTTTGCCCAGCTAGGTCGCAGCATCTTGCAAAGTTGAGCATCCTTCAAGGCCATCTCCGCATTACCAAAACGAAGCCAGCATAGGCTCCGGTTTGAAAGCAAGGTTGCATTAAAAGGGTCAAGTTTAATTGCCTACAACAAGATAGAAGATTAACACAAATGTTTTAGATTTGCCAGCAAGAATCTGTTGTGCTGACTGAATCACTAAAACTATTTCATCTTCATAAAATTTATGCAGTAAACACAAGTCATCCATGAAAAGATTAACTTGTATAAGCATGCCAGAGGATAACTGTTCATCCAAACCATCTCTGCCCTGGATGCACAAAATATGAATCCATAGACAAATAGGCAACCAGAACAGAGGTACAAAAAAAAAAGTCAGTGGATATTTGAAAAGAAATATAGCCATGTGTGTTCATTGGCAAAGCCTCTCGAAGAGTGAACTCCCTAATGGCCTTCCAACATTCTTAGAAACAGCCAGGAGTACCCAACCTACCATTTACAAAGTTATCCATAGATACTTAATTTGCGTGTCACTGCGTGCTGCATGCAAGATAATCCTATTAACTGGATCCCACCCTGGACTTGGAAAGATTGTCTAGAACATGGGTACAATTAACATAGGTTTTTCACTGAATTTGCATAATACAAAGTACAGGAAAGTATCATTTCAAGGTAGTCCAGCTAATAATGTGAACCTAACTCTATATCAGGGTCAGACAGCAGGGTCTGTGGAGCAGAGGGATATACATAGACTCCGGCAAGAGAACTTCAGACATTTTTAGACTAATTTATCTCCTTCTTTGAAACTACGTACATGAGCATCCATTTATAAGGACTACTTAGACAGTCAGACTTCTCCTGACTCTCATGCAACTCCAATATTGACACGACTCGCCTAAAAGAATCAACCTTAACAAAGCTGCCTGATAGACTACTTGCACATATCGAATCTACTTCTGAATTCAACGGACTATATCTCTAAACCAACTCCAAAACCATTAATCTATTTTCTTGGTGTCCGCTTCTTCCTAGATGGTTTGCAGGCCAGCCGCTTATGTTGGTCTCTAGACTGATGTGCTGATGCCTGGCCTATCTCACAATGATAAATTGTATGCAATGGTAGCATGACTCGCGCTGGCACTGATCCAACTGTGTCATGAATAAAATAATTGCATTATAAGAGATTACAGAAAAAGCAGCATAACACAAAGGGCTTACAGGCGCAATCTCTATCTACGTCACAACATTACCACGTCTGCAAAGCGCGCAGAGAGCATAATTTCCATCACGTATGTCATTCACGAAGGAAAACGAACTAACAAGACTAAAATGCATTGTAGGTCCTTAAACCTGTTCTGAACAGTCAATAAACTTCAACAAACAAGATGCAAAAATATACCTCCTGATAAATGTTTGCTGCAGCAAAATAATTCCCATTCTTGAACGCCTCATGTGCTTTAGATTTAGCACTAGCAAGCATAGCTTTCTGAAACGTTGAGAACAATCAAATGAAATAAAATTCAATATCATATGTAATCCTTTCCCCACGTGCTAAGTAGAAAATATATAATTAACTTCTACCTGAATTAACTCAATAGTTCTACCGTTTACGAAGTGGCCATGTATATTAAAGTTAAATTAATATTAAACCTACTACCTTAAGTTTCAAAAAAAAAACCTACTACCTCCTGATAAAATAATAAATGGGTCAGTCTCAACAGTTAATAGAATAGTTTGATTTTGTTTCATTTCCACACGATTCTACTGGCATAGCAATCAACATCACTGATAGAACATGGTAATCTATTTTATTTCAGATTCACACACCTTAAATTCAATCAACATTACTGATTACCACACCTTGCATCCTCTACAAAATCCACAGGAAAATAAAGCCTTTAGTCCCAAGCAAGGGATAGCCTACCTTTAAAAAACCACAGACCATGGATATATTTGGTTTGTGTCCAAGATTGCCCTACCAAAAGTTTGGCTAGCCAAAATTTTGGTTGAGGTTTCACTTGCCCATGGGTTGGCCAACAGCAGCTAGAAAAATGAACTAGAGTTGGCAAAAAGCATTGACATGAGAAAAGGTTGGTAAACCATCCAAGACCAATTTTTTGGTCATAGTCAAAATATCGATAAGGCGCACTTTGGTCATAATCCAAACACGCCCCATGATCTAATCGAGAAAAACTACTCCCTCCATATCATAATATAAGATGTTTTAGGTATTCCAATACGGACTACCCACGGAGCAAAATGAGTGAATCTACACACTAAAATACGTCTATATACATCCATATATTGTCTGTATTATTATATACCTAAAACATCTTATATTATGATGCAGAGGGAGTATTATTTATCTTATCCAATTCATCATATATTATTTTATGTTAATCTCAAATGCTAATCACGGCCTAAATTGGTTCAAAATCAATACTGATTAATCCTGGTTACGTTAATACTCACAAAAACTAAAAGAGTTCACAACAAATAACTCCATCTTCTAGTACACATGGACATGATCACATGACAATAAACAGTGAAAGACTTAACATGCAGTGTTCCATAAAAAACTCAGGCGATAAGGGATATCGAGTTGGCAAGTTTAAAATAACAGATAAAGGTAAATATTTAAAATTCTTTCAACTAAACCTTATCGCTCCCAAATGAATCAGCGTGCAATACAACGGGCATACTTGACATTACCAATCAATCAAATTCGTAGCCAGTAATTGCAGAAAACACAAATTAGGGAAATCCCACAGCTAGCATGCACACGCCAACAATTAATGTAAATAAATATGATAATGTTGTTCCATAACATACCTTTGCTGGGGGCACTGATTTTACATGCCTAATAACTCCATCGACACTCCAGTCACGCACATTAGACATACGTGAAGTGAATGGAAATAGAATTTCGACATGTTCACGCCTACCAGAATATGCAGCAATTTCTATAGGCATGCGTCCATACTGCCAAAAGAGCAAGCAAGATTAACTTCACTTAGTATTTGGAATATGACAAAAGGGGGAACATACAAGGTATCTAGACATACATTGAGCAGACATGGTATAAACTCAACTATATCTATAGGATAAATAAGTGGAACTTAGTTCACGTGAGCTGCTTAAGATATGAAATGGTGTCTTCTAGTGTAGCAATGAGCAGACGGAACATTGCCTTGCTGTCTAAGATCAGTCAAGCACCACTCAAGAACAACATTGATACTATACACGAATTATTACATGATAACACTACCCCCCAGCAACTTCCAGGACAAAGCAGATAAGAAATAACTATTGGTGATAATTGCAATTTCGGTTTCTTTTTTTCTCAAAACCGCCTTCTACATTTCAATCCAACAAATCCAAAGAAGTAGTTTGCAAGTTCAAAGTTAGCTCCAAGGTACGTTGCTCCTATCTAGCAGATAATTCAGAGTCGTCACGTACTAACACGTCTCTCTAAATAATCAAATGGAATGGTATTAAATTTAAAATGTAGCTTTGCCGTTACTTATAAGAAAATACCTGTTTTTAGTGTAGTCTACAAGGGTAAATCTACATTGAGCAAAAAACATAAAGCAGATCTTCTAAATAAGCAAATTTGCCAGGATATCTGTTTCTAAGTATACATTTTGAAGATGGAAAACCAATCAGAATATGACAGGTTAGGTATGGACGACATTATCCATGTAGAAGCAAGAGAAAAAAGCTTACATTGTCAGTAACATTGGCATCTGCACCAGCCAGAATTAAGCACTTAATGATGTCAGTTGAGCCATCTGTGGTCGCGATCATTAAGGGTGTCTCTTTACCAATACCATCCACATCAGCACCAGCCTAACAATATAAACAAGGATTATATACTTATATGCTTCATATGGGCACACGTATACATAAAATTCTTCATTGTCATAATCATTTTATGAAAAATAAAAAATTCAGTAAACATAACTATCTCTTTTTACATTAGTACAGTAACCTGTAAGTTGATGTGTGAAAATGCGTTGACATACCTCAAGAAGGAGCTTAACACATTTCAATGAGCCCGCGCCAGTAGCAACAACAAGAGCTGTATAATCAGTACCACTCAAAGCTATAGTATGCTGTTGAGAGATGAATAAATTAGAAATCTCATATAACTATAGTCAACATTAAACATAAATAAGGGAAGGGTGTAGATATAACCATGTCACTGTGAGTAAAAACTTTTGTCGAAAAGAAGATGCAACATAGTTAACATACAAAAACATTGTGAACAAAAGGAATTAGACTCTTATGTTATACTCCCTCCATTCCGTTTTTATTGTCGTGGAGAAACAACTGAGGAAGTACAAAAAAAAGGAACAGAGGGAGTGTATGAGAAGGTGGTGACTTCTGACCCATCTGGAAGTCCCTCACGACTCCCAAGAATTCACCTGAAAGCAAAAAAAAAAAGAGTTTCCAGCCCAGGAAATTCAATGGCCATACAGAAGACAAATTTCAGTCATTGTACATTAACGGTCATTCGGTCAAGCACTACAAAGATATAGTAATGCTGCAAAGCAAGATCTTAAGCATGGACCCACTAGAGTGATACTGTATCTAGACATTGCTAAGCATGCTAAACTTCAGCTTGTCAGAATATGTCATGCAAGGACAGTAGAAACAAAAATGTGCAGGCGTGCAGTTCACAATTTTAGATTATGCATACGCTAGAAACAGAAGCATGTGCATAGTCAGGTCTCTGGAATGCATCTATTGGACATATGTGCAATGACATAAGAAAAATCACCGCTGAAAAGGAGACTACACATTGATTTGCAGAGTAGAGAAATGGGATTGGTTTGAAATAAATGGCGACACATTGCTCATGTTACCAAGATACTCGTCAAAAAACGAGTCACAATCTGGAGGAGATGAATTTGACGGATTGTTTTCAGTTTGTGACTAATAGGAACTCTTTTCTCTCGATTTCTCTAAGTACAAAATTATTCTACCACATGCAACTCGATTTCTCCAAGTACAAAATTAGTCTACCACATGCAAAATACTGGTGTCTTAATATCCGTGCCAAAACCTTAGACACCTTACATTAAGAAACGGAGGGAGTACAATACTACTGAGACTACGGTTTGGAAACTGGAGCAGGTGAAGAATCGTACTCGACATGATTAAAGCTTACAGTTAAAAGGAATTAAAAACACAAGTCAACACGCAAAGCCAACCACATGAAGAAAAAAACTCAAATATGAGATGCTGGATAGGGAAACAATCACATAGGTAAATAACTTTACTATGGTTACTATTCTAAATAGCAAGCCGGTTCATCACAAAGAAAAGGTGGGGGTGATGTTTACATCTGCACCGTGGTCCAACAAAATCTTCACAGTATCATCCCGTCCATCAGAAGCAGCAACATGTAGTGCTGTCCCACCAAGATTTAGTGCATTAACGTGAGCTCCTTTGGAGAGCAAGAGCTCTACTATTTCATACTTTCCTGGATACAAAATACAGGATATATCATGAGTTGAATATAGATACTTTGTTGTAACTCCTTGTCTTTGCGGTGATGTGTTAATATTAACCTATCTAACAAATGTTAAGAAGCATACAATAAGGAGCCGGGTATTTACATACATACATACACACACACACATATATATATATATATATAGGAAAATGATTTAATAATCCTATGAGTATGTACTTCCACACTCAATATTAGCAGAACTAAAGCTAGCACACGAATACAGAATCAAAAATTATGGCTTGTGAAATGATGGAGTCCACGGAATTTGGACACAAGGCTATGTTTGAACTTGAGGGCTTGGCTAAGCTAACAATGTCACGGAAAAATAGAAGGCCTGCTAGATCTTTTTTCTGCACAACATATTGTTTATAGCGGAGAAAAGAAGAACTTTGACATACAACATGCACTTCAATCCGTTTCTCCAGATGTTTGCCACTATAGAAAATACATACTAGAAATATTATTCCATGTCTCACTGATATATGGGTCTTCACGCAGTACAGAAGAAGAACACTTAGGATAGATGAGTATGTGTGATGGATAAGCCTAGAGATTGACAATACCTTTGATGGCGAGATGGAGAAGAGTACACCCATTGCAGTCGAGCTTCTCTGTGTCAGCACCTTGCTCAAGAAAATAACGCACCAATTCCACATTCCCACGGGCAATAGGAAAGGTAATAGCTGTTTAGCCTGCAGGAGATAAGCTTAATTAGCACAAATCCAGCCATCTGACGACGAAACCGCTACCCTACCACTCCGGAATATAATCAAAACTAGGATGCTATTTCTGCACATGGAAGTAAGCTACTTTTTTAAGGAAGGGAGGAAAGGAAAGGTATTTAAGGCGACGCACCCAACGGACCGTCGGCATCAACGTCCAATCCGATGTCCTCGAGCAGGTAGCGGCACACGGGCAGGCTCCCGCCGAGTGCGGCGACCTGAATCAGGCGCATACCGGAGCCGTCCATTACCGCGCTCAGCTTCTCAGCAAGGCGGCGGCCTTCCACGCCCCTGCCCAGCGCCCTCGCCGCCTCTGAAACGAAAGGGATCGGCCCCAAAATCAGCACAAAAACACCTGAGATTCGAAATTGAAGAAGAAGAAGAAGAAGAAGACGACGAAAACGCCGGCGTCCTATACGTACGCTTGACTCGGCGGAAATCGCCGTCGAAGGCTGCCTTGAGGAAAGCCTGGTCGAGGTTAGGGTTGGAGGAGAATCGGTTGGGTTCACAGACACCGGGAGGGATGTTCTTGTAGCGGTCGTAGGCCTCAGGAGGGTGGAGAGGCGGCTGGGGCGCCATGGCACCAGGGTTTGAGGTAGGTAGGGTTTAGGCCAGGGGTTGGATGGGGAACGAGGGAGCAGAGTGGAAGACGACGCGTGCGAGTGCGAGTGCGAGTGCGACGATGGAAATGGAAGCCGACCGGCCAGCGAAATTCGTGTAGATTCGGCTTTGTTATTGGACGCTGCTACGTCGTGGTCGACCACGATTTGGCCCAACTCGCGGTCAGTTCCGACACCCCAAAATGGAAAGGGTCCCGCACGCACATGACAGAAAAGGTATGGACAGGAATCAGTTCCCGCGCGCGGGCCAGGTTGTGATTCGGGCGCGGCAGAGATCCGGAGACCCAGCACCTTTTCCCCACCTGGACGCGGACCCCCAGGCCCCAGGTTTTCTCCTTCCTCCGTTCCTCCACCATAGCCACCACAGGAAAAGAAACCCCCTTCTGCTCGACCCCATCAAAACCAAAAAGATTTACATCCATGCATAAAAGAACAAGAAAACTGAAAATCTGTTTCGTGTCCCAGAATTACATCAAAACACAGATCCGGTGAAGTTGCATCTCCCAGCAGGAAGTAAAATAAAAGTTGCACGAAAAGGGGATCCCGAAAGGAAGATTCAGCAAAAAGTAGAAGATTCGAGCAGTAAGTTTTTCCAAACTGACAGACCCCCAGATCTTCTCCCCATCAGTTCTTCCGAGCTGCATCAAAGTCTTTCTCCCTCCCCCAAGAAACGAACCATAAGTAGATGATCCTCCAAATTACATCAATGCAGTAGAAATAAATGTATCCAGAGAATCTTATCAGTACATCCCTGCAAGCATGTAGATGTTGTTTCTTGTCAGAAAACATTGGCTATCCCTTGTGAAGAATAGATGTACAAAAGTTCAAATTTATGAACTGATTGGTATTGACTGTTGGTGTAAGGAAATCCTGCTAATTTTTTACAATTAGTACCATGAGACTTGGTGGAAAAACTTAGTTTTCCTGATAACTTTCAGTGGATGTAACCATGCTTGCTAGTAGATATGTACGTATGACAATACCAGACCACCCCCGATTAGACGAAAACAACTAGGAAAGTAATCAAGCTGCAAAGTACCATGCGTTTTCGAGCATGTAGATATTTATCTCTTGTCATAAACATGAGCAAAATGGAATTCTTTGTGCCGATAAAACATGTGAGAACATGTAATTCTTTGTGCCGATAAAACATGTATGCAATTCCCATGTTTTCATCGAAAATGGAAAATATTTGGTATCAACATGGTTTTCTGGTTTCATCTTAGCAATCCCCCTCCGGATGAAGCTCGATACAATCTCCCATATCATGGGTCTTGTATCCATCTTACAAACGTCACAACTCCATGAGAGAATTGGGCCTAACAAAAACTATTATCTGTTTCATTTTTACATCCACTAGTTTTAGAGACGAATTACTTGTTGGAATATACAAAATTGCATCCCGACAACTACATTAAATTTTACATCTATCAATGAAAAGCTACATAATAAATAGATCGAGCATTGCATTAAAAACTTCCATCTGGATTCCGATATATCTATGTATATTAGTTACATTCTGGTATACGAACCCCTTAACTTACGTATAACATTGGCAGCATGGGTTGCAAGTTAGATGCCAATGTCCCTAGCAGAAAAAGGTATATGTCCATGGTAAACTTACGTCCACTAACACTTGCATCCAGTGCTTTGTGCATCTAGTGTGGAATTTTACATTCACTAAACTTGCATCAGATCAGGTAAAAATGTTAGTCCACTAGAAATTTAAATCAGAAACCTATATGTTTATCGGAAAAATTGGGCCTAATAAAACCGGCACCTGTTACATTTTTACCTCCCCTAGTTTTAGAAATAAATTACCTCTTGGAATATAAAAAATTGCACCTACCAACTACATGAAATTTACATCTATCGATCAGATCAGATCCTACGTACTAATACATCTAGTAGTGTTCCATTGCGATATATCTACGTATATTAGTTCCATTGCTGGTATATAAACCCCTAAACATACATATAGCATTGGCAGCATGGAATCATGCTTATGTCTACTAAGAACTTGCATCTAATGTGGAATTTTGCATCCGAAGAATCAATTTACATATAATGGGGGAGCAATCCATCATCGAAATGCGAAAACAACTCTAGAAAAAACTCATGAACCTACAAAGAGCTTACATCTATAATCAGGTGTGATCTAGCACAAAGGTGTGATCTAACACAAGTAGGATTTTACATCTGGAATATTGGCCTGCTGTTTCGAAGTCAGACGAAAAAATCCCAGATCGTGTTCAAAACGGGGCCCGTCTCTTCAATTAGCAGGGAAAACAATAACTGAATCCACTCCTTTTGCCTGATACCCACTCAAACACACAGAGAGGAAACAAACATTTATCTGCAAAACTCTGCCTAATTCGCCAAGTGCATTTGCAAAAAACTACCATGAGAACGAGGTCGCTAGCACTCCATAAAAAAATCGGTTCATACTTAAAGAATACCCCCAAAACACTTACATCCATAAAAAAATGTATATCATCATATAGCTCCTACAAAAACCTTACATCTAACATTTTTTTGGACTCCAATTTCATGGCACTATCTGATGTATTGTTAGTTCAGAGCAAAAAACACAAAATACTGACCCATAGCATTCAAGAGTCTATCCGTAAAAAATGTTATTGCAATAAGAACTGCCATGCAAATGTACCCGTCCGCCATCTGGTTACAGAATGACACTAAGAATATCTTACACCACCGAAAACATCAAAACGAATGTATCATCGCAAAAAAAACCACCTCATCCCACAAACCTACTTTTGAAAAATCACAAGGGATTATTATACTGAAACTACTGGAAAAAAATTAAGTTGGTCACATAGATTGCACGCGATCAGAAAAAGAAAATTTTGGAGCAAACTAAAGAACTTTATTTGGTATCCACTGACACAATAACTGTGCGGTGCTTTCATTAACAGATTTTGTACCTCTAGAGAAAACTTACATTTTTTCTCAACATGGAACTTGTCAAGAATTGCTGACTAAGAATTTGAAAGTTTACAAGATGTAGTTACTTGGGATCACATGGGATTGCAGGTGATCATAAAAAGTAAATTTGCAGGAACTAAGAGCTTTACATGTATTTACTTTTCATCTAGATGACTAGAAAACATCCCACCAACCTACTACTGAAAAACATGTAAGCATGAAACAAATAGATTGCATGCGATCAGAAAAAGTAAATATTTGCAGCAACCAAAGAAAATTATTTGAATTCCATTGACACAATAATTGTGTTGTGCTTTCATTAACAAAAGTTTGCACCGTCAGAGAAAACTTACATTTTTTCTCCATATGGAACTCCTGGACTGACAAGAATTTCTTGACCCTACATTTCAATGTCGCGAAAAGAGAAATAATATGTTAGCAGAAAGCATTACCAGTAGTAAAAAAATGAGAAAACTAGGGAAAAATGAGAAATAATATGTTAGCAGAAAGCATTACCCTACATTCAATGTCGCGAAAATGAGAAAGGATAGGAAAAGTATCATCCTTTGAAGATATATCTATTGACGGCCAGAGCCTACAAATCAGATCTAATCACAATTAAATAGCCCTACTGGATTACACTAAAAGACACAATGCATGCTTATTTTCTTTGTCCATAAATTACATTCTACCTCATAGTGTACAAAAATTAGGAAAAATACTCATCCTTCAAAAAATACATTTATGTACGGGTTAACCACTCTCTGTGTATTACTTCTAAAAATAAACGCAGCACGTGTCTATAATGATTTGTTCATAGTTATGTTCTATCATCGTAGTGAAAAAATTCCATACTACAAATAATACATCTATTATGGGGTAGCACCTACGCTCTCCATTGATAAGATGGGAGTTTAAATCCTTGAAAATTTACATCTACATGTGCGGCCTATAAGAACTCCCATCTGATTCAAAATTGCATCTAAATCCGGAATGGCCATGCACACATTGTTCCTCATTTTTGTTGCAAATATCATCGTTAAAAAAATGGTACAAAATTCTCATCCTTTAAATTTACATCTCTGTGGAATGGCACCACATAAGAACTCTCATCTAATTCACAATTAGCTGCACTAGATTACATCTAAAAAGTAGAATGACATTAGGAAACAAACATGGTTATAGTGGAAAACAACTAGTAGCATCATCTATGAACAATCCCCATGCTGAAATTAGTACTAATAAATTACATCCACAGTGCTAATAAACTTATTTGTCAAGTGAGGTAGTCTAACTAACTAGGGGGATTCAGGAAGGCAAAACGATGGTTTTTTACTACTAATTAATGTTGATTTAGGAGGCAACACAAGCAGCAAGCACAGCGCTAGCAGATAGCAACACAAAAAAGAAGATAGTAGAGATGAGGAACCATACGACCGTGCCTTCCAATCTGGGGTTCAAGACCCTGTCGAAGGGGAGCAGAAGGGTATGGAGACGGAGAGGAGAAGACGCGCGGGGGCTGGTCGGAGGCCTTGGACCGAGAAACTCGACGCTCGGACTCTAGGGCCGCCGTGGCGCCAAGCCTTCGGCCGAATCGAGGCGGGCGGAACCTGATCCGGAACATCTTCGCTAGACTGAGCGGTGCTAGCGAGCCCGCACGGCGGCGACGACGGTGGCTTTCGAGATGGCGGTACGCGAGGCCAAATTGTCGACCAAGGCCATGGCGGAGTAGGAGATCGTGGGGCCGGCGGCGAGAGTACCTGGGCGGCGTGGGAGATCTCCGTGGCGGCCGGAGTACCTGCGCTGCTAGGTGGAGGGCGTGCGCGAAGGGGGTCACGAGTAGGGATGAAAACGGAGCGGAATCTTTCCGACTTTTCCGTGGAAAAACAGAAACGGAATGGAAATACGGAAATGGAAACGGAATTTTGCAAAACGGAAACGGAAACGGAAACTTTTATGCGGAAACGGAAACGGAAACGGAACAGCAGATTCCGGCGGAATGACCACGGAAACGGAACTTTCCGTTTCCGGTAATACGGAACTTTCCGTTTTTGCTATGCGGTGCTTTCCACATCAAGTAGGGCCAGTAATTCCAGTAGAAACATTTCGGCACATCACACGATATGAATAAAAAAAAAAGGATCTGAAGCTACCGTGTTTAGGCCATATATACTCGCATATCATGTCCATCTCGAGTCGTTACCAGTTCGATATTTCAGTGTAGCACTAGTATTAAGGACGATAGTAGATGTTTCTTAATGTTGCCAAGGTTGATAGCATATGCACACTATATTATATAATCATGATAACTCGTTATATTTTATTTCGTCTTAGAAAATTGACAATTTTGTTGGTTTGATTGAGTTTTCGTGCATTATTTAAGGGGCTGTTTTGTTTTGGCAAACATCCGCTTTCTGTTCCGTGTCCGCACCGTATTCGGTACATATCTGTTTCCGATAATTTTTGTTTCCGTATTTGTTTTTGGGTTTCTGTATTCGTTTCCGCTTCTGCAAACAAATATGAAAACAAATGTGGCACGACTAAGTTCCGTCCGTATCCGCTCCGTTTTCATCCCTAGTCACGAGTGGGTGGGGAACGGGAGGAAGAGCGGTGATGTTTTCTTCCGTGCACTTCCAGCACGTGCTGACGATGATCGTTAGATTGAGATCGCGTGGTAGCGGCAAGTGAGCTCGCTGTAAGCCAGATCAAGGTCAGCCACGAAAAAGAAATTGCGATTGTTATTTCGCACTTTAGCGAGAATTAAGTTAGAGCTTATTTAGTGATTGTAAATGATCGAGACCTCGCAAACAACAACGTTCCTTCCCCATATGGAGTTCGCTCATGCGGTATGTGAGCTATACAAGACTTGTAACTCAAATCCTACTATATATAAAAGTAAAAAGTAGGACAGATTCAGCCCCCAATCCGCCCTCCACGTCACCTGATACACCTGATAAATTTTGTCCGTCCGATCAAGTCAACCGACGGTGGAGATGACTTTAAAAATCGCGCGCTCCTGTAGCAGTACTGTAGCTGGGGATTTCTACCAATCAGAGCGCGCGCACGAATTTTGACGCACCGACTTTGCAAAAACGAACCCAAAACTTCTGCAAACAAACCCACAGTCCAATATTTAGAACTGCGAAGGACCTACTCCAAAATATGCAAAACTGCATGGACTTTTCTGCAAAAACAACCGCAGAATTCCCCTCCTCCTTCCTCTCTCGCGTGCGATGCAGAGTTCGCCGGCGCCGCCGACGTCTCTCCCCGCCGCTCCGCTTCTCCCTGTCCAGATCGACGGACGTTCCGAGGTGCGCCGTCGCCGCATCTCCCTCCTCGTGGAGCGCCGCTTGCCGGAACACCGCACGCCGCCTGGAATCGTGGCCGCCGTGCTCCGCATCCACCGCGACGGATTTCCTCGCCGGTGACTACTCCGGTGACCTAGGCGCAGCGGCGCCGCCGTTCCCCAGCATCCCGCGACCAGGCGCGCTCGCCGCGGACACGCACACGCCCCACAACGTGCGGACGCGTCGCCGGCGTCATGCACGCCGCCGCGGCAGTGGGAGTCCACGCCATTGCTGACGTCACTTCGACGTCAGCGTGGCCCCACCTGTCAGGACTTTCATTTTTCTCAACTATTTCCAAAAAAAAAGCCTACCATGTGGGCCCTACCATTTTATTTAAATTTCAGAATATAAGTAATATTAGAGATTCAACAACTTTAAATCTACCCACCGAAAAAACTTTCTTCGCATTTCAAAAATTTTCAAATCTCCACAACTTTAAAATGTCGACATTTTCAAATTTGAACTAACATATATCAAAATGCTAGGGAAAAAATGTTAATTATTTTCCATAAAAAAACAAATAAGTTTTAATATATGAATAATATTAAAGATTCAATAACTTTAAATCTACCCACCGAAAAAAACTTCCTTCGCATTTCAAAAAAAATTCAAACCTCCACAACTTTAAAATGACAACATTTTCAAATTTCAACTAACATATATCAAAATGCTAGGCAAAAAATGTTAATTATTTTCCACAAAAAACAAATAAGTTTTAATAATAAGCCAATTTGGCCTATATATAGACAATTTTATGGGAAAAACAATCCTATTTAGGTATTCCAACTCAAATTACAAATTTGAAACTACTTTCCACAAAAAAAAATAGTAAGTTTAAATAATTCAAATCGGCCTACATTTGGACAATTTTGTAGGACAAACAATCATATTTAAGCATTCCAATTCAAAGTACAAATTTGAATATTCCAAAATGTCATACGACTTTCAAACATGCCCATTTTGTAAACATTAGAAGAATGCAAATTTTAATACATTCCAATGCAGACAATTTTTAGAATCTCAACATTCCTCTAAACGCAAAATTTTCCGAATTCTATTTCAAAAAATCTAATTTACATGACTAATCAGCTTGAATTTAATTTAAATTGAGCTTTCACAATTCATATCATATCAAATTGTTCAAAAAAAATCCCAGCTATTTGTCTCCAATTCATGCACGACTGAACAATTTAACTTAAGGGTTGTCTACAATTAAGCTCAATCATTTCAAACCAAAAAAGATTCAACATCTTCAAAATAGATTCAAACTATTTATCTCAAATTCGCATGACACAAACAATTTAGATTAAGACATATCTACAATTACCAAAATGCCGCTTTCTTCCATTATAACTTTTATTACAAAGATTATGCTTAGTTATATTTCAACTATATTTATCTCCTTCTCCCTTTATTTTCAGTCATACTAACTCAGTTGTCTTCCTTCATAGTAAATTCAGAGTAAATTTCCATCTGAGTCTTTTCAATGTCAACGGTGTGATTTCCTGACAGTAATTGTTCAAAAATAATCATTCCGCTAATTTTTAGGTTATATTTTCCATTATCAATTTCTAACTGTATCTTACAAAAACTTTGTCTACTACCTACTCACATATTTTGCAAAGAAAAGAGAAATATAACTTTATCAGTATGAAATCCATGCAATAATGCAGTTAAAACTACACGGGTACAACGCTTAGCCACACCAAATTCATTTCCTCTAATTACGAATTGATTTTAAACTGAATTAAATAAATGCTCACAAAATGTATTCCCTCCAATTATACAGTTAAATTAAGTATTTAAGGCAAAATACAAATGTATTATATGAATCCAAATAGATTACCAATTGTATAATTCCTACAAAATGATTACTACTGCAAAATAACACCTTTAAATCTACCCATTAGAAAAATATGAAACAAATATCAAAATGACCACAAAAATAAATGCTACCTATTTACGACACAATACAAACATGTTTTTATATTCCAATTCCGTGAATATTTATAGGAAATACAAATTCAATTTCCCCTAATTATAGAATAAATTTGGAAAAAATGCTCACATAATATATTCCCTTCGATTATGGTGTGAAAAAAAATATGACAACATAAAAATGCTCACATAATATATTCCCTTCGACTATGGTGTGAAAAAAAAATGACAACATAGAACCATATTTCACCAATTCAATTTATTTGACATGTATAAAGATAACAAAACTTAACTCCCTCTAACTATGCAGCTACATTTTAAAATACTTTACTACACGAATATTTGGAGAAAATACAAATTAATTTCCTCCGATTATGAATTGAACTTAAATCGAATCTAATAAATGCTCACAAAATGTATTTTCCTCCGATTATAGACTTAAATTAATTCCAACAAATTTCGGTAAATTCCAACGGATTTCATCATTACACAAACTTCTTTGAATTTCACTACTTCTCAAAACTACAAATTTTTTAAATATACACATTACCAAATTTAAATTTCATTCACTCCACAAGCGCGGCATTGCCGCGCCCATTTCCCTAGTTTTCTATATAAGGTACAATTGAGATTTTCCGGTTACAAATGGATTGCACATATGAGTTTCACATGAGCAGACGAAGCTTGGAGAAATAATCAATGAGTTCATCCATTTAGAAATACAGGGTCAAACTAAGTGATTTAAGATGCTACGTAGTAGTTTAGCCTTAATTAGTAAAAATCCATTGAGTTCATCTGACCTGACCACTACATGGTGGATCCGCCACCGCAAGTGAGATTTTACTAGTTGAAAGTGGGTTGCACATGAGTTGCATTTGAAATTTTCTCAGTTGCACTTGGATTGCACGTGAGTTGTGGGTGGCATCATCCGAGTGAGAGTTAACTTAATCCTCACTCGATTGAGTGCTAGTCACTCCGTATTTTTTTTTTGCAAAAAAGGAAACATTGTGGCGTGAAGCGCTAAATAAGCTTGTAAGACGTTGGATGATATCGATAGTGTTGGGTGAAGCGTTTATCGAATATACTGAATTTGTCGACACATTTGCACTGTAATGCTTTACAACACTCCCGGTTTCATAAGAGACTTGTCCTCAAGGTTGGAAGCTAGAAAATAGTTCTGAATGAAGGATTCATCTTCTCATGTTGCTTGAGATTTTGGTATGGTCACACACTTAATTAGCCACTAATCGGCTGCGATACTTATGTCTCCCTAAAACCTTGGGAATTAATTTCATCTCGAGCAATTTTTCAGGAGCAATGAAGATTGTGTCGTCGAGATTAATCGGTGGTAGTTGTGGTGTAGGGAAAGCTGAAGGACCAAGATTATTTTTTTGTTGACTGGCATGGAAGGAGGGTTGTAGCTGCTAGCCTTCATGCATTAAATCTTGTAAGATACATTACCAATTTTTCTCAGTGACTTGAATGATCCATATCATTTAGAGTGCAACTTGTGGCAATTGTGGACGGTAAGAGAAGTGTGCATGTTTGGCTGCAGATTCATGTAAACCATGTCTCCAACTTGGAATTATTATTTCTTGTTTTTATCAGCAAAGACTTTCATTTGTTTTGAGCATTCATAAGGTTTTCCTTGATCTGCCTTGAGATGTCCTTATTGGTTTGGCAGCTTGACTATCAGTTTCAGAATCAATAGTAGTAGTGTTTTGAGCCAATTGTGAAGGTGGTCTTCCATACAAATCCTTCAAAGCGTACATGTTAGGGGCGGTATGGAGCAGGTGTTATACCACAATTCAGCAAGAGCAAGCTAGTGGGGCCATTTCTTTGCATTTTGAAAAGTTATGCATGTGTGAACAATTTTCAAACACTTATTCATCCTTTCAGGCTGCGTTCTTTTTTAGAATAACAGGGAGGCCATCCCCGGTCCCATTGATGAGCTCAACGAAACCCCGAGCACGGTATTACAAGACGAAGCAGAATTTCAGTTTTCCTAAACTAGAGAGGAGGATAAGTCCAACTTCATAACAGAAAGCTAAAACTAAAAACAGGGAAACTAAAACTGGAGAAGCAGTCCCCAAAATAAGGTCCAAAAGGGTAGAAGTCTAAGCTTCTACATTCAACGATACAACACCAAAATGATTAGATCATCTTGTCAGATCGTCGTAACGTCTAGGGTCGAAGTAGGAGTAGACCAGGTGCTCGCAGGCGCCTGCTTCTTCATGTCCAGGGACCTGGGGGTTTCACTGTCATCACCATCAGAGGGCGCCATCCTCTGGATGTTCAGCAGGTTGTTCTTCAGCCACTTTTCGGGAGGGAAGGGGATCTCAGTAGCGTCGATATCATTGCGCAGAAACCTTCCACCATCGGCAGCATTTTGTCTTTGAATATTAGTCTCCATCTCTTCAATGAAGCTAGTATCAAGATCCACACCTGTTTAACATCAATCCAAGGTTTGCCATCAAAAATCAAGCTATTTCTGTGTTTCCAAATGCTCCAAATAACAACAGAACAAACTGAATTCAAAACTTCATCTTTCTTGTTAGCTATCCAAAATCTAGCTAGAGAAAAGTAATCTGTTCCTAAGTCAAGACTGAAGAAATCAGAAACGACTAGCCAGATTTGCTTTGCAACTATACAATCAAAAAATAAATGATGTATAGTTTCCTGTTCAGAACAAAAAATGCAGCTTTCAGGTTTGTTCATGTTTCTTTTTTTGAGGTTATCTCTTGTCATGAGTTTGTTATGAGCAATGAGCCACAGAAAAATGTGAATCTTGGGGGGGACCTGCAGTTTCCACACAGCAGGTATGTGCATAGGTTGCACCCCTCCAAATTTGATAATGGCATAAAAGGAGGAGGTGGAATACACTCCTTTATTACTGTACTTCCAAACAAGGGCATCTTCCTCACTTGACAAAGTCAGTGTTGAAGCAATGCCCTCTATTTTCATACCACTTTTGCATCATGTTGGGGGAAAAGATTCTTCTAGAAGTTAGCCTAAGTTGGGAACCATCCCAAATTTGCTTGACTGTTTTACCTTGCTCATTGCGAAGTACATACAGGTCAAAGAACTGCATAGAGAGAGGAGATGTGCCACACCAAGTGTCCTACCAGAATCTCACTTTCTCTCCATTTCCTATCTTCTATCTATACCCAAACTCCACACTCTTGACTGCCCACATGAATCCTTTCCAGAATTGAGAAGTCCCTAAAGTTTCGCTACAAAAAATGTTGGGGTTATTGGTGTGATACTTGGCATCAACCACTCCTCCAGAGCTTGCCATCATCTTTGATGTATCTCTTCAGCCAGGAAACCAAGAGACAGAGGTTGACATTTGCTAGGTCTGGGATACCTAAACCTCCAAAATCTTTTTTCTTACAGATCAGTTTCCAATTTGCTAGATGTAGTTTCATGTGACCTTCGAAATCATTCCAAAGGCAGTTTGCCATTTGAGTATTGATCAGGTCCAGGGCACATTTGGGGAATTTTAAAAAAGAGAGCAGGTAAATGGGGATAGTGGCCAAGCATGCTTTAATTAGTGTCACCCTGGCAGCATAGGAGAGCAATTTTCCCCTCCACCCTGCAATTCTTTTCAGAATTTTGTCTATGAGAGGTGGATGTCCTCTCTCGTGAGCTTCTCATGATGGAGAGGGATGCCTAAATAGTTAATGGGGAATTTACCAACTACACACCCCAAGATATTAGCAAACATTTCGGTTTCATCCAACTCCATTCCTAAAGTAATGAGCTCTTTTGGCATAGTTGATCCTCATGCCAAAACTTGTTCAAAACAAGTGAGCATATCCTTGTCGGATGTCCTTATTCGTGGATTACATGGCATGAGGTCCTATCATGTATCTTCTCCGCCGCGAGTATCCAATCCGTGGAGGTTCGCTTCATGGATTGGTGGAATGAGGTTTGGCGTCCCCTTGGGTGGCACGTAAGGGTGCCTCTCCGGTTATCTTGCTCACGGTGTGGTGGCTTTGGAAGAGACGCAACACAGTCATTTTTTTAGGGCCCGCAACCTGACCATGGCGGTTCCCCCAGCTTAGATACGGATTGGTGGAATGAGGTTTGGCGTCCCCTTGGGTGGCACGTAAGGGTGCCTCTCCGGTTATCTTGCTCACGGCGTGGTGGCTTTGGAAGAGACGCAACACAGTCATTTTTTTAGGGCCCGCAACCTGACCATGGCGGTTCCCCCAGCTTAGATGTAGACTGTTGAGTTGTACCGGGGTGTGGCCTCTCTAGGCTTGCTTTTTCTAACGGCGACGAAGTGAGTACCTTTAAGGAGGAGAGATGAAATTTAGGGCTCCCAATTTTTTATGGTGATTAGGAGTTATTTAGGAAATCATTTCGAGGTTTCTTTTTTTGTTTATAGAAAGCGTGCCGATCTTTCACTATGTGCGTCCGAAACATATTACTATTTAAGTGAAGCGGACCGTTAATGTTTTGAACAACTATGTGATTCTACTAACGCACGACGAAAGAAAAACAAGGCACGGGAATACAACTAGTAAAGACTACTGGCTAGCCAAGACTACTATATATGTTTAAGAAAAGATATAACGTACCATACTTTTATTTTATGAGAGGATGCGACCATACTACGCAGAGTGGCTTGGTGACATGCCGAGTGAACTCACTAGTAGAAAAACGAGTATTGGAGTCTGTTGGTAGCGTCGGATAGAGCAATTAAAAAAAATAAGAGGCTGCCATACGCTAAACCTCAGCCGGTTATCTCAGATTAACCACCTCCAAAGAAACAGCCGGCTGTGAAAATGTTGTATTCGGGACGGGTAAAAGCGAAGCGTGGCTCCTATAATCTCGGCGACGGCTATGAAATAAACCCGCCCCCGATATTAGGAGGCCCGTAGCCGGTTTGTTTTTACGGCCCGTTTCGGACAAAGTAAGCGGCGGCCTACAAAAGCAACAGCCTTCGGTTATATTAAGTTTTTTGACGGGCCGAATATATAATCGGCTACGCTTAACCTCTCCCGCGCTGCGGTGGTCGCGGGACACCCATTAATGTCCGGAGCATGCCAGCGCGGACCCTTCGATATTCAAATTATGCCTGTGTCACTCATCTGTCGCTGATATTCGGTAATTGCCTCTAGTTTTCGCTGAATTGCAATAAAGCTACTAACAGTGGCCACTTCGTTCTTTCTACACCACTAGACTGCACCGGCCGCCTACTGCCGTTTAATCTAGTTAACTCGTCGTTTGTTTGACTTGTTAATGACCGTTATCTCGTCGAGATAGATGTACACGGGGCCGGGCCGACGCTCCTCGTCTCCTGCTTTGAGCGCCGCCGACTTCAAGGTCTACACGTGCTCGCCCCTAATTTGAGGATTCCGAGGCCGTCGTTCTGTGTCCTTTTTTCCATTTTTGGTAACGCTCCTCCCATCTGCTCTTGTCTCTGCCTCTCACTCCGATTCGCCCTCCGCGTTCGCCTGCCTTCATGATCTGCTCTGCCTAGCGCTTGAGGCACGGTTGCGCCCCAAGCGCTTTGCACGGGATATGGGCACGAACATGGAGCCTGCCGGCCGGTTGGAGATCGTGGGCGGGGCGGACGCAGGGGTAGAAGGCGCGGGCAGCAAGGCCTTGCAGCTTTGGAGCCCGGTGAAACAACCGTTCGTCGGCCCAAAAGGGTAAGAATTGACGCATTTCTTCCTTCAATTTCTTGTAGGATTCGAGTTAGCAATTGTTATGATATATATGCGCTGCTTACTATAGGACGTCATGCACGTCCGGATTTGTACTGAAGGTTCGACACGGCTGTAGAACAGACATTTTGCCCGACGGTAGAATTACAGTAAGCGCCGGATTTGATTATCAAATCACAGTAGATGCAGCAGAACTAACTTTAAAGGACCTGCGCATGAAATTTGAGAAGTTTCCCTGTGCGCCGAACGAGGAATTCGTGGCTAGATATTATGACAGCAATTTGGACAATTTCATAGATGTTCATCACATGAAGCTTTAGCCCTAATGTGGGGTAAACACTTGGCTAGTAGGACTGTGTTGATGTCGGTCCATATTGTTAACAAAGAATCCGGGCAACAGACTATTGTGGAGGGACAATTATGGAGGGACGACCGAGCTAACCTGAGCAGCACTGAGGAGCTTCTTGATCTTGAGTATGATGCAGCGGTTATAACCGAGCAGGAGGACATAGAATTGGGGGAAGACGATGATTTTGCTTTTGGAGATGATGATGTTGATGAGAACGAATATCCAGATGTGGCTGCCGATCCTGGTAGGATGGCAAGAAGGGAATATTTGGTGGATCCCAACTTTGAGCCTGACTATGGGACTGATTCGGATGAGGAGGCTGAAGATGAGGAAATGGGTTCCAAATATGATGATGAATATGAGGACAGGCCAATCATACACTTTGACAAGGACAACCCTACAATATATGAGGGGACTGTTTTTCAGAGTGTGGAGGACTGCAGATATGCAGTTGCTACTTATGCAATAAAAGCTGGATTTGAGTACATCACTCAAAAGAGTGACCAAAAATACTGAGGGTGCATTGTAGGGAAACTAAAGTGTGTAAATGGAGATTACATGCATCTGCAATGAGGGGTGGATACCCATTTCAGGTTGTAATTTCTTATTCTAGTCTGTTTTCGTACTTAATATTTCCCGAATGTTGTTAATTTACTAATTGTTACAATGCAAATCAAGGTGAACACCCAGGAACACAACTGTTCGAACACTGCTTTAAGTGAGAAAATTAGCCCTGCCTCAACCAAGTGGATTGCTGCTACCGTACTTGATTGGGTAAGGGAAGATCAAACAATTGGAGCATCCGAACTGAGAAAGAAGCTGCAGGACAAGTTCAATGTGCTAATTCCCTATCACAGAGTGTTTGATGGGAAGGAGATGGCTTTGGACCTGATTCAAGGCAAATGGAATAACAATTTCCATATGTTGTACAGTTTCAAAGAAGAGGTGGAGAAGACATCACCTGGGAGTGTAGTTGACATATATTATGAGGTGGTGAGAGGAAGAATGAAGGTTTCGAGAGGGAAGAAATATAAGATGGCAGATAAGAGATGTTTCAGGAGATGTTTTGTCTGTTTCAAGGCGTGCTGGAAGGGATTTTTGGAGGGCTGCAGACCATACTTGGCAATCGACTCAACTTCTTTGACAGGGAAGTTCAGAGGACAGCTTGCTACAGCATGTGCTGTAGATGCACATAATTGGTTGTTTTCTGTAGCTTATGCTATCCTGGAGGGTGAATCTAATGAAAGCTGGACATGGTTCCTGCAGAGGCTTCGTGGAGTGATAGGCCACCCTCAAGGATTGGTGATACACACTGATGCATGCAATGGGCTAGAGAGTGTTGTTGATGCTGTCTTTCCTAGGGTCGAGCATAGAGAATGCATGAGGCACCTCTCGAATAACTTTTTGAAGAAATTCAAAGGATTTTTTTTTTGAAGATAACTCGTGGTCAGCGTCGTACACATACACCCCAAGCAGACATTCATTTTTCTTGAAGAACATGTATAGTACAGAGCCAAAGGTGAAACAGTACCTTCGCAAACATCACACCCGACTATGGGCTAGAAGACGGTTTGGTGAGTTAAGCAAGGTTGATTTTGTTTGTAACAATTTAGCAGAGAGTTTTAAGTTCAAGATTAGGGACCTTGATCACTAGCAATTGTTCTCTTGTTAGATGCAATAAGACAGGCAATAACGGTGAAGATAGATTTTAGGCAAAGAATTTGTGCAAGGAAATTTATAGGACACACAATACTGCCAAAGATTGTTTTGTTACTGAATAAAAGGACCATAGCAATGAGAGGAATAAAAATGAGGACGTTTAGGAGTTCTAATACCCTAGCTGAGGTTTATGCAACAGACAAGCATGAAAATGAGAGGAGGCATCCTGTAGACATTGCAAAAAGGACTTGTGCATGCAGGAAGTGGCAGGTTACTGGACTGCCATGTCACCATGCTCTATTCTTCATCTTAAGTCTGAGAGGCGAAGGTGTTGGAATTGAAAATTTTGTCGATGCAAATGATTGGCAGGTTGTCAGTCCAGGGTTCAAACTTGAACCACCAATTCTTAGGAGGGCACCTGGAAGGCCTAGGAAACTTATGATCAAGGCCAGCTCCCATGATAAAGGTTCTAGATTAGGAATAAGGAAAAATAAATGCAAATTGTGTGGTGGATTTGGCCATGTCAAGAGGTTATGCGAGAACCCTGATCAACATGAAGTGCTGATCCGAATGCACGATTATGATCAAGTTCATGATCATCGACTGTACGAAATACAGGATGATCATGAAGTGCGGGAAATGCCGCAATATCATCAGGCGCTGGAAATGCAGGATGGTCATGAAGTCTAGAAATTGCAGACATCAACTGAACCCTCTTCGTCGGAGAGAGTGAATACAAAGAAAAAGAAGCAGAGGGCGAAGAAGATGAAATGTATGCCCGTTGCATCTTTCTATTGATGGGTAAATGTAATTTTTTTAATTCAAACAATTGATGTACCATATGTATGTGGACCGTATTGGGTCTAGCAGTGTAAATCTCATAGTTTTAAACAATGTGTACCAATAATTCAATTTAATATATTGTGATTCATTTTTTTGTCCGGCTTGTCCGAATATCTACGGGCCATCCGGACTTGAATTGTATGTCGTGGATAAACACTTATTGAATTAAATATTTCTTTTAATTCGCATTATTCAATCTTTTTGACACACCAAGGCATGTAGACAATATGATCTCAAAACTGTGGATTCTTATTTGCTATTTCGGGTTTGGTTCTTCAAAGTGGAAGTTTCGCCCTAATTCGAGATGGAGATCGAGATCGATTGACACTACGATTTTGCATAATATCAATTTTTATAAGAAATGTCTTTTGAATTCACTTTATTTTCCATTATAATGATATCCCAAGGTATGTTCAGAGTATGAGCTGAAGAATGTGGAATTATATTGCTAAAAACAATGTATTTTTTGTGATTTATTCTTTTCTCCAGACTGTCCGAACATATGCGGTCAGTCCGGACCGTAATTGCAGGTAGGGGCAAACACTTACGACTTAAAATAAATTGTTCTTTTAATCACAATATTCAATCTTTTTGACACACCAAGGCATGTAAACAATATGATCTGAAAACAGTGGATTCTTATCTGCTATTTTGGGTTTGGTTCTTCAAAGTGGAAGTTTCCGCCCTAATTCGAGATGGAGAGATTAGATCGATCGACACTCTACGATTTTGGATAATATCTATTTTTATAAGAAAAGTCTTTTGAATTCATATTATTTTCCATCATAATGATATCCCAAGGTTTGTTCAGAGTATGAGCTTAAGAATGTGGAATTATATTGCTAAAAACAATGTATTTATTGTGGTTTATTCAATTCTCTAGCCTATCCGAACATATGCGGTCCATCCGGACGGTAATTGTAGGTAGTTGTGGCCCCCCGACCTGACTGCTATACAGTGATGCTGAGTGTCACCGTTAAGCGATACAACCGGAGGTTACGGGTTTACCAATCCCCGGGCAAAACCTTTGGCAGGCGTTGCTCGGAATTGATCACCGGCAACGCAACACCCCGATTGATGCCTTAACACAGGCTCAACTATCAAAGCATAATAGAGAGATCAAGGCTTGTGGAACAACTGGCACATCACAGACTCTACGACACAAATCAATATAGTTCAACTCTTATAATAGAGAAAGATAGCAAATGACAACCAAAGGTCACAGACCCAACATTACAATAAGCGGAAGCAGATTAGGTTGTTCTAAACAACAAGAATCAAATTATGGCCTAAGAGGCCTACAAATAAACATCCAAGCACTAGCTGTTCCGGGATGTCCCAAGCTGCCACCTGGGAACCCCAGACTACTCGTCGACGTCCACAAAGAACCCACCTTCGAGGTCGGTGAAGTCCTCCTCTGAAACAAAACAAACGACGTTGAGTTTGACGAACTCGCAAGATTATATATAGAGTTTTAGCTCGATGAGGCTTTCAAGGTTTTATGGCTATTTTGCATAAAGCTGATTTTATTTATGAAAACATAACTCAATGGTATCGACTATTCAGAGTATTTTAAAAAGGGGTAAGAGGTGACTTTTTTCTTTGATCACCTTTCTCAACATCTACCATCATCAACCACTGTACCTGTTCATCAAAGGCACCTCCCCGAATCACCCTCGAGGAAGTCCACCTTGCATTCATGAGTGGTACCTCTAGTACCCAGTTTTTAATCATTCCGTTAAAGTTATTCTATGATCTTATCGTCCTTTCCCAAGTCGTCCATAACCGTGGACACGGCTTTTCGAAAAGATTTACCCTGCAGGGGTGTACAATGTTTGCCACGCGTACCGTCCGGCCCATTACCTGTACAATTAGCTCTCTTCCTTGGAAAGCCGGCTGGGTGTGAGCGGTGTCGACTTCTCCCTCGTTAAGGACTAACCCAGGATCATCAGTGAGGACGGAGCAGCGGATCACAACACCCTGCCCCGTGGCCACTCATTTTCCTATCACCACCATCCTCATCTCAGTCTTGGCCACCATCCCAACGCACGCGCAAATGGAAGAACGAACTAGAGGACCCTGGCTAGTCCCGCCCGAGTTATTTAGTCTATGAGGGTTCCTGCAATTGCATAGGCCTCACGCATGGTTGCACGCTCAGTCTTGGTTCAAGAGGTAAAGAACTCGCACCTAGGCGGCGAGAACGAGACAAAGCACCACAACCACAGTGGCCTCTCATCCCCACCTTTAAGCATTTTATTACCTGTCTCCACAATTCTCCACCATCATCTGAAAAATTCATCACCTGTTTCCAGCATGAACCATCCATCGTACAGCTAAGCATATAACTAAGCATGGCTAACCATCAACATAGCATAGTTAAGTATTTCAGGCCAACAATACAATCCTATGGATAATAGGAGGGAACAGGTAATGGCATCGGAAACTTAATGCAACTATGGGATACTTTAATCCAATAAATTGACATTTGGAACCGCATGCAATATTATAATGGAGAAAATATTTGCGGAAAATAGGATAAGATATGTGCAGAGGGGGGATTACGCTTGCCTTGTTGAGCGGAGGAGTCAAACTGCTCGTCGGAGTGATGATGCTCAACTCCGAACTCGTGATCTACCGGAGAGCAAACAACACTGGAAAGCAAAAACAACAATCAACACATGGCAATTGTGCAATGCATATAAAAATGATGATATGACATTTTAAATGCACCCTAGAAGCATTGAACATGATCAACAAGTTAAATGGGGTCCCCATTATATTTATGGCATTATTTGAAATAAACCCCATATTTAAACTTAGTGATTATAATTACTACTAGAGCACATTATTATAATTGTGATCAATTATGCATGATGATGATGATTCTGGATCACTCATGTTTTTCTGAGCATCTCGATATAAGTAACACATTTTTCGGAGGTCCCGAAAAAATGTTATGATATTTATAATTCCTCTTTTTAAATATTTACTTTTGATTATTTTAATTCCAACGATAAATATTTTATGTACTCGACTCGAAAGGGAGAGATGAACTAGTAGGAATCATCGGAGTTCGAGTTCCCTACAGCGCGTGGGAGTAGCCGGAAGCATGCGCAAAAGGGGGAGGAAAAGGAAAAAGAACAACTAAAAAAAACAGTTAACCCGGCCTCCAGCCCGGTCTGGGCCGGCTGGCAGGCCGGCCTAGCAACAGAGGGGACCGGCCGCCCGCCCGGCTTGGGCTGGCCCAGAGGCCGGCCATGTAACAGAGGCCACCGGCCGTCCGCCCGGTCTGGGCCGGCGAAAAGGCCGTCTACGGCCCAGAGAGGAACGGCCCCCAGCCCGGCTTAGGCCGTCTCCACGGCCGGGCGTGCGACGAAGCGATGATGTGCACGGCTACGGCGGCTCCGGCGAGCCGCACGGCGCGGGGAAGGGCTAGGAAGAGAGGGGAGGGTGCCGCGGCACGGGGTGCTCACCCTCAAGTCGATGGAGAGGTCTGGGACGGCGGAGGGAGGTCAACGGCGACGAGAACTTCCACGGCGAAGCTTCGGATGGCAGCGAGGTAAACGGGGATGGCGGCGCCGATTCTAAGCGTCCTGGTTCAATTCCTTGGACGGGGCCGTAGAGGACGGCACGGCGGAGTGGCTGGTACTCCGCGATTTGGACGGGGACGCTTCAGACGGCGGCGACGAGCACGGCGGGCTCGGGCTGCTCGTCGGCCATGGAGAGGGGAACAGAGGGAGTGAAGCAGGGGAAAGAATCGGGGAGAGAGCACATGGTCTCGGGGTCGCGGTGCTCCTCGTGGAGATGCTCTCCTGGCCGGGGAAGGCAGAGGAGGAGGGGGCCCCATGGCGAGCTCGTGGAGGAGCGGGTGCGACGCGAGCAACGCGCGCGTCGTCGGTCGCTACAGGGAGGAAGATGAAGTTTTTACAAACGAGTCCCTGGCAGAAATTCTTCCATCACAGATTGGTCTCTTTTCTGTTTCTTTTAAATCCATCAGCTTTATTTGAATTTATTGAGCAACTTAAACACTTCCAAAAATTATGAAATAATTTGGAAATGCTCCCCTGGTCATGTAGTTGCTCCACAAAAATTGGGGTTTAAAAATAAAATGTTTTGACCAACTTTTGTTCATAGAGTTAAAAATAGGGCATTTTGCTAAATTCAAAAATGTTGCTCATTTAGAAAAGTTAGAGCAAGTTCTAAATTGTATTTTGAACTCTTGGAACTTCCTTGACAAATATAACATGTCAAAGTAATTTTGTTTTGCAGGTTTGAATTCTCGCATTGAATTGAATTTGTAATTGAACAAGTTGGGCATTTGTTTTTAAATGGTGCCAAAACCATTTGTGTGTTGTTTAGCAAGTTAAAATTGGATGCCATGATGCAATGCAACACAAACGCGAAAATTTTACTCGGGTTTTTAGGTTTCCGAACTTTGGGCTGTTACAACTCTACCCTCCTTACAGGAATATCGTCCCGAGATTCTTAGAGTAGGAAAGAGGGAAAAGGGTTACAACGGTACTACACGATCTTCTCGCTACAGTTGGCTTCTTTCTTGAAGAGGTTGACCGAAGGCATCATGGAGATCTTCATCGGCTTCACTTCGGGGTCACTACCAACGTACACCATCGGAAAGAAGGAAACCTCACCGGGAGGATGGATCTTGGTGAAGATACCACGACCGAGTACCTCCTAGTAGAATCTTAGAAAGGGGATTTCAGGCATCCCGTGATTTGACAGTTAGGAGACACGAGCGTTTGACGGGAGATTGATAAGAGTTTCCAGTTGGTAGACAACTGTTTCCCAAAGATTCAGAATATGAACTTTCCACAAGGCCCAAAATTTCTGAGGGAGAGTGTCGAAACAAGCTTCCAACAGATGAAGAGATAACTTGTACTAGTCGGCTTGAGTAGAACTTTCCTCACGGAGGAGCATTTCAGATCACTGGAGAAGGATCGGAAAGCTAGATCGAGAGAACTTCAGAAACTCCGCAAATGTTAGTATTGGGAACACTTCTTGATTTTCCAGACATCGGGACAAACTTCTTGAGGATCACCAACTATCGTTTCTGATTGAGAGTCAAACCTGGGAAGGGTAGAGATACTTCAGACTCAGCACCGGTAGGAATAGGAAGCTTTGCAATGCATACCAACGGATTACAATTGCTAGGACCCCAAGAGTCGGACTACAATGTCAAACTCCAAAGGAGGAACGAGATGGCGGAACTCGTGTATTAGCAACTTGTCAGAGGGCATCAGCACTTACTTGAATTACTTGCGACAATACACCATTGAGTCTCTGCTGGGGAAACACCAACGAAGACAAAAGAAGTTCTCAGACTTCCTCTCTTTCTGGAACAATTCAATAAGTGGCTTGGATGCATAGATGAAATTCTCAAGGGATGGAGGTAACAACATACCATTCCGAGAATATCCTACACATGCACGATGGAGTTGAGATGATTTCGGGGAACCAGACAATTCACTCAGATCCACGGCGACATCTTTCAGCAATTGCACGTGAACCAGGGAAAGTCACTTCTAACTTCCAGAACACACACCTTGTGACGACATAAAGTTAGTGCTAACAAGTTTCCAATGCTAACGCCCAATATCCAATATGAATCTCCTCAAATAGGAGAGAATAAGAAGGTAGTTGATGGGCTCAACAACAACTTATCCAGATACTCCAAGACGGTAGACTCATATGTCACATGAACGGGGCATAAGTATTGGTCAGACTAACACGTTCAGGTAGGTTGGTCTGAGTTTGATTTGACGATAGCCCAATTCAAATCAAAGATTTGTAGGGTAGCATATCCACAAAGGAGATACCAACTTGCTTCGACACGTAACACTAGACATCCCATTGAGAAGGAACTATATCAGATAGAGCTTTGGTCTTTTAACTCTCCAAGTTGTTTAAGCTCAACCGAATAATTCAGGGCATCCAGCACGATTTTCTTGGAGAAGGGAGTTGTTCAGAGAACTGATGTCTACACACGCTTCTATTCTTGTAGACAGTGTTGGGCCTCCAAGAGCAGAGGTTTGTAGAACAGCAGCAAGTTTCCCTTAAGTGAATCACCCAAGGTTTATCGAACTCAGGGAGGTAGAGGTCAAAGATATCCCTCTCAAGCAACCCTGCAATTAAGATACAAGAAGTCTCTTGTGTCTCCAACACACCTAATACACTTGTCAGATGTATAGGTGCACTAGTTCGGCGAAAAGATAGTGAAATACAAGTAATATGGATGATTATAAGTAGTAACTGCAATCTGAAATAAATATGGCAGCACGCAAACATGTAGCAGAACTTGATGTAAACGGTGTTTCAATGCTTAGAAACAAGGCCTAGGGCTCATACTTTCACTAGTGGACACTCTCAATAATGATCTCATAACTGAATAAGTAAAAGCTACTCTTAAACACTCTCTTATTGGATAACAAACACCATTTATTGTGTAGGGCTACAAAAGCACACCTCAAGCCGGAGTAAACAAGCACCACAACGTCATAAAGGAGTCACACACGGTGCACACACTGTCACCTTTACACCGTGGAGAGTACCGGAGTTCATATTAAAGTAACCTATAGAGTGCATAATAGATAAAGAGTAACATCTACATATTCAATTAGATTAGCACAACTGAACACAAGTAAATACTACTCGGGATTATTCTCCTTCTTGATGAAGCAAGAGTACTATGCGTAGGGCTGCAAAAGCACACCTCAAAGTCTGAGTAAACAAACACCACAATTCCCAAGAATAAGCCATGATACATGTCTAAATTATTCATAGAGTCACACAAGTACCCACACTGTCACCTTGATACCGTGTTGTCACAATGACTCCAGAAACTAGACAAAATCACTTGAGTAGCATAAACATTATTAATGTATTCAGCGATACTAGCAATACACATGATCACATAAAGATCACACCATGGGAGAGAGAGATGAACCACATAGCTACCGGTAGAGCCCTCAGCCTCGGGGGAGAACTACTCCCTCCTCATCATGGGAGTCAGCAGCGGCGATGAAGATGGCGGTGGAGTCGATGGAGATGACTCCGGGGGCAATTCCCCGTCCCGGCGGCGTGCCGGAACAGAGATTCTGTCCCCCGAAACTTGTCGTCGATGGCGGCAGCGCTGCGGAACTCTTAGTGGAAATTGGCTTCGTTTTTTAGGGTTTACGCCTCGGGGGGAATAAATAGGCGAAGGGGCAACGTCGGTGGAGCCCGAGGTGGGCCTCCTCACCAGCTGGCGCGGCAGAAGGGGGCCGCGCCGCCAGGTGGTTTGGCCACCTCGTGGCTCCCCTTCGTCTCTCCTTCGGACTCCGTGTACGTGTTGGAAAAATAGGGACTTGGCCTTTTGTTTCGTGCAATTCCGAGAATATTCGCAGAAGTAGTTTTCTGGAATCAAAAACAGCAGAAAACAGGGAACTGGCACTTCGGCATCTTGTTAATAGGTTAGTCCCAGAAAATGCATAAAAGTGATATGAAGTGTATATAAAACATGTAGCAATTGGTATAATATAGGCATGGAACATCAGAAATTATGGATACGTTGGAGACGTATCAAGAACCAGCTTACTCATAAGCTCAACATCACGGTCAGGTGACAACCTGGCGATACTTCTGGAAAGACCTCCAGAATATCACGATCTACCGGTATGTCTTGAGTTCGAGAGAGAAATCTTGCCTTACAAGGCACAACAATGTGTTCTTGGGAGCTTCGGCACAAACCTAGCTCTTTGACCGAGGAAGGACACCAGAGAAAACGAACTTGGGAACACAGTTCAACTCATCTTATTGATCAGCTAACCAATCATGCTAGGAAGGACAATGGATCTCCCTGGATTTCAGCACAGTAAGAACCGCTAAGAATACCCGATAGCCACATCGTTGCTCACGCATCATCATTCTGGAGTAACAAGTCACTCGGAGGACGTAGAGTAACAAAGTGTAAGAGCATCACTTCATCGAGAAGATCATGATACTTAGCACGAGTGCACACTCTTTATACCAA
Source organism: Poa pratensis (assembly GCA_947311845.1). Taxonomy (NCBI): domain Eukaryota; kingdom Viridiplantae; phylum Streptophyta; class Magnoliopsida; order Poales; family Poaceae; genus Poa; species Poa pratensis. The sequence goes on along the minus strand of CAMZMU010000072.1, from coordinate 39,605,514 downwards.
GATATCGTGCTTCTCTATGTTGGAACAGAAACATAGACTAATAACCCTCTTATTCTGTGGAATACAAGACTTTGACCTAGCCCGAGAAGTGGACAAGGTACTGGAGTTTGTTTCTCCTAACATGACGAATTGGAAAGTCTTGACGGATCAAGAGGGTGACTTGCATCGGAACATACCAATGCACGATAAAACTTTACTGTCTACTGACGGACAAAGGTCGGAAAGCAGATCAGAGTAAGAAACATGCTCAGGAGAATCCTAAGATGTTGAAGATGCACCGGTTATTACTCAATTGTGATAATCATGCCCAAAAAGGAGAGATGCAGCAGAGTCACAAACATGGCTGGGAGACTCGCTAGGGGAATCTTGGTCATACCCCAGATGGTTCCAAGACAGAATCTCTAGCTATGGCTGAGTTAAAGTTACATAGTCAACAGAGGTATGGTCAATTAAGGTTCAACCATTTACCACACAGACCACATAAAGGACTTGGGTTAAAGGTCAGCTTCATGTGCCGAGAATCATAAATAGCATAATGATCACATGGGTAACAACCCACACAATGCAACATGCCCGAATCACAGCACAATCCGGGACCTTCGGTTCAAGACCTTGGGTTAAACCCAACAGATGAGCAATTGATTAGACTCGTTAGAAACATCTGAGTTGATTTTGGATTGTATCGTAGCGGGAGCAACTGGACACATAACCTAAAGATAGAACCCACCCACGTTTCTAATCTTTTACTTCAAAAACTTAGGATCACGTGGAGTGAAACTTTAAACTCAAATCGAGGTAAGGTTGCTCCGAGATTAGAGGGTAACCAGATAAGGAGTAAAAAGAATCCTAAGATGGTTTTCACAACTCATTTTTAGGTTAGAAATATTTTCACAAACACTAGACTCAACATCGACCAGTAGAAGGGTTTCCTACAGGCAGTACTGCTCTGATACCAACTTGTGGCGCCCCGACCTGACTGCTATACAGTGATGCTGAGTGTCACCGGTTAAGCGATACAACCGGAGGTTACGGGTTTACCAATCCCCGGCCAAAACCTTTGGCAGGCGTTGCTCGGAATTGATCACCGGCAACGCAACACCCCGATTGATGCCTTAACACAGGCTCAACTATCAAAGCATAATAGAGAGATCAAGACTTGTGGAACAACTGGCACATCACAGACTCTACGACACAAATCAATATAGTTCAACTCTTATAATAGAGAAAGATAGCAAATGACAACCAAAGGTCACAGACCCAACATTATAACAAGCGGAAGTAGATTAGGTTGTTCTAAACAACAAGAACCAAATTATGGCCTAAGAGGCCTACAAATAAACATCCAAGCGCCAGCTGTTCCGGGATGTCCCAAGCTGCCACCTGGGAACCCCAGACTACTCGTCGACGTCCACAAAGAACCCACCTTCGAGGTCGGTGAAGTCCTCCTCTGAAACAAAACAAACGACGTTGAGTTCGACGAACTCGCAAGATTATATATAGAGCTTTAGCTCGATGAGGCTTTCAAGGTTTTATGGCTATTTTGCATAAAGCTGATTTTATTTATGAAAACATAACTCAATGGCATCGACTATTCAGAGTATTTTAAAAAGGGGTAAGAGGTGACTCTTTTCTTTGATCACCTTTCTCAACATCTACCATCATCAGCCACTGTACCTGTTCATCAAAGGCACCTCTCCGAATCACCCTCGAGGAAGTCCACCTTGCATTGATGAGTGGTACCTCTAGTACCCAGTTTTTAATCATCCCGTTAAAGTTATTCTATGATCTTATCGTCCTTTCCCAAGTCGTCCATAACCGTGGACACGGCTTTTCAAAAAGATTTACCCTGCAGGGGTGTACAATGTTTGCCACGCGTACCGTCCGGTCCATTACCTGTACAATTAGCTCTCTTCCTTGGAAAGCCGGCTGGGTGGGAGCGGTGTCGACTTCTCCCTCGTTAAGGATTAACCCAGGATCATCAGTGAGGACGGAGCAGCGGATCACAACACCCTGCCCCGTGGCCACTCATTTTCCTATCACCACCATCCTCATCTCAGTCTTGGCCACCATCCCAATGCACGCGCAAATGGAAGCCCGAACTAGAGGACCCTGGCTAGTCCCGCCCGAGTTATTTAGTCTATGAGGGTTCCTGCAATTGCATAGGCCTCACGCATGGTTGCACGCTCAGTCTTGGTTCAAGAGGTAAAGAACTCGCACCTAGGCGGCGAGAACGAGACAAAGCACCACAACCACAGTGGCCTCTCATCCCTACCTTTAAGCATTTTATTACCTGTCTCCACAATTCTCCACCATCATCTGAAAAATTCATCACCTGTTTCCAGCATGAACCATCCATCGTACAGCTAAGCATATAACTAAGCATGGCTAAGCATCAACATAGCATAGTTAAGTATTTTAGGCCAACAATACAATCCTATGGATAATAGGAGGGAACAGGTAATGGCATCGGAAACTTAATGCAACTATCGGATACTCTAATCCAATAAATTGACATTTGGAACCACATGCAATATTATAGTGTAGAAAATATTTGCGGAAAATAGGATAAGATATGCGCAGAGGGGGATTACGCTTGCCTTGTTGAGCGGAGGAGTCAAACTACTCGTCGGAGTAATGATGCTCAACTCCGAACTCGTGATCTACCGGAGAGCAAACAACACCGGAAAGCAAAAACAACAATCAACACATGGCAATTGTGCAATGCATACAAAAATGATGATATGACATTTTAAATGCACCCTAGAAGCATTGAACATGATCAACAAGTTAAATGGGGTCCCCATTATATTTATGGCATTATTTGGAATAAACCCCATATTTAAACTTAGTGATTATAATTACTACTAGAGCACATTATTGTAATTGTGATCAATTATGCATGATGATGATGATTCTGGATCACTCATGTTTTTCTAAGCATCTCGATATAAGGAACACATTTTTCGGAGGTCCCGATAAAAAGTTATGATATTTATAATTCCTCTTTTAAATATTTACTTTTGATTATTTTAATTCCAATGATAAATATTTTATGTACTCGACTCGAAAGGGAGAGATGAACTAGTAGGAATCATCGGAGTTCGACTTCCCTACAGCGCGTGGGAGTAGCCGGAAGCATGCGCAAAAGGGGGAGGAAAAGGAAAAAGAACAACTAAAAAAAACAGTTAACCCGGCCTCTAGCCCGGTCTGGGCCGGCTGGCAGGCCGGCCTAGCAACAGAGGGGACCGGCCGCCCGCCCGGCTTGGGCTGGCCCAGAGGCCGGCTATGTAACAGAGGCCACCGGCCGTCCGCCGGTCTGGGCCGGCGAAAAGGCCTTCTACGGCCCAGAGAGGAACGGCCCCCAGCCCGGCTTAGGCCGTCTCCACGGCCGGGCGTGCGACGAAGCGATGATGTGCACGGCTACGGCGGTTCCGGCGAGCCGCACGGCGCGGGGAAGGGCTAGGAAGAGAGGGGAGGGTGCCGCGGCACGGGGTGCTCACCCTCAAGTCGATGGAGAGGTCTGGGACGGCGGAGGGAGGTCGACGGCGACGAGAACTTCCGCGGCGGAGCTTCGGACGGCAGCGAGGTAAACGGGGATGGCGGCGCCGATTCTGAGCGTCCTGGTTCGATTCCTTGGACGGGGCCGTAGAGGACGGCGTGGCGGAGTGGCTGGTACTCCGCGATTTGGACGGGGACGCTTCAGATGGCGGCGACGAGCACGGCGGGCTCGGGCTGCTCGTCGGCCATGGAGAGGGGAACAGAGGGAGTGAAGCAGGGGAAAGAATCGGGGAGAAAGCACGTGGTCTCGGGGTTGCGGTGCTCCTCGTGGAGATGCTCTCCTGGCCGGGGAAGGCAGAGGAGGAGGGGGCCCCATGGCGAGCTCGTGGAGGAGCGGGTGCGACGCGAGCAACGCGCGCGTCGTCGGTCGCTACATGGAGGAAGATGAAGTTTTTACAAACGAGTCCCTGGCAGAAATTCTTCCATCACAGATTGGTCCCTTTTCTGTTTCTTTTAAATCCAGCAGCTCTAGTTGAATTTATTGAGCAACTTAAACACTTCCACAAATTATGAAATAATTTGGAAATGCTCCCCTGGTCATGTAGTTGCTCCACAAAAATTGGGGTTTAAAAATAAAATGTTTTGACCAACTTTTGTTCATAGAGTTAAAAATAGGGCATTTTGCTAAATTCAAAAATGTTGCTCATTTAGAAAAGTTAGATCAAGTTCTAAATTGTATTTTGAACTCTTGGAACTTCCTTGACAAATATAACATGTCAAAGTAATTTTGTTTTGCAGGTTTGAATTCTCTCATTGAATTGAATTTGTAATTGAACAAGTTTGGCATTTGTTTTTAAATGTTGCCAAAACCATTTGTGTGTTGTTTACCAAGTTAAAATTGGATGCCATGATGCAATGCAACACAAACGCGAAAATTTTACTCGGGTTTTTAGGTTTCCGAACTTTGGGCTGTTACAGTAGTAGCAAACACTTACTACTTAAACTAAATTGTTCTTTTAATCACAATATTCAATCTTTTTGACAAACCAAGGCATGTAGACAACATGATCTCAAAACAGTGGATTATTATTACTATTTTGGGTTTGTTTTTTCAAAGTGGAAGGTTCTGCCCTATTTCGAGATCGATCGTCGACACTACAATTTGCATAATATATATTTAAATGAGAAAGGTTTGAATCGACATTGTTCAATCTTAATGATATAATAATGTATGTGCACAATATGAGATCAAGAATGTGGAATTGTATTCCAAAACAATCGTTTCTCGTAAGTGGAAGGATGTTTCTTCCGCACTAAGTGGAGATACTTTCATGTCGGGATAGTCCAATCTCTGAATGACCTACCGTTTTAAATTTGAATATTAGCTTCTAAAAATTATCCTAAGATTATTAACACATAATATGTTACCATGCCAAAGGAAATTGAATTTTGACAAGTTTTACATTTCTTTTATGTTTTCCTATATTATCCGGACAGTTTGAATAAAGCCACCCCTTTCGGGATGGACCAGACCAGCCCGCAGAAACCCGAACTGTACATGACCAGGCTGAGTCGTGTAGAGCGAAGTTGACGTATACGTCATACGGACATCTCGATGACATGCGGACCCAGTGGCCGCACGGCCCCGCATGTCATTGGTTGGTCGTGTTTTCTGACGAATGGTCATTGCTTGGCCCGTTGTGTAGCGTTCGTAGATGAACGTTTCGGTACGATTTATTTAGCTTTTCTTGTATGGAAAATTTAAGAACTCCACAATTCCTAAATCTCTCAGTATCAAATTCTTAACCAGGTATGGGAAAAACCGCTAATGCGCCGCGGCATTCCTTCTCATGTAAGCTTCTCCGCCCACAATGTTCTTGGATTCCTCTAGACGAGTAGCTGATGGCCCTTCACGTAGTTACCCCACAACGGCGCCAGAAAACGGTCTTGACAGCCCTTCGTGTGGTTACCTGCGTGAAAAGTAAATGGGTTAGGTTGAGACTCCAAGTGCAGAGTGTATGTAGTAGTGGAAGACAGTTTTCCCCACGAGGGGTGACTCGAGGGTTTAATATCGAACTCTCGGGGAACCAGTATTTCAGGTGTTATCTCCTTATCCTTCTCTTGAGAACCTGCAACAAAATAAATTGTTTTGTGCCCTCAACCTCACCAAGTGGTTGTCAAGCACAAGGTGTGAGAATGATAATAAAATAAATATGCAAACAGTAGTAAATATGCAATGATGGTAAAATAAATATGCAAGGATGATGGTAGTAATGATAAATGATATTTTTGGGTTTTTTATGATGAATGCAAGATGTAAAAGTGTTTTTGTATTTTCGGATTTAATAATGGCAGCAAACAAAAGTGGTGATAAAAGTGTTGGAAAGGTGTTTCTTATGATTAAAAATGGACCGGGGTTCATGGTTTCACAAATGCACTCTCTCTTGATAACGTGGTAGACAATGGAACACTAAAATTAACATGTAAGATGGCAAGACATGGTTTGACAAGTTATTAATAATATGGGCATCACGTCCTAACATAGAGATCTCAAGTATAAGTTGTTCTCTCTCTTATGCTCCACCAAGATGCGAACTAAATCATAACACCTTAGTAATTAAGATAAATCAGAGCATAGCAATAAGTTCAATGACATGAAGTTAAAATAAGAACATGCTAGATCTAGTCATGGAGATAGTGGCCAAGGTCACATCCACTCTCCGGTAGCATGGTATTTTTGTTTATCCCTAGTGAGGCAACAAAGTAAGGTAGAAAACCCAAGTGGATCGCAGAACTTTCTCTCACGTTCACTGCACTAGCCACCCCCCGTTACTCCAACTAATGCACACGTTCCCCCTCACATGCTCTCATAAACATGCTTGATCATGACAAGTAAATAAGAACGGGGTACATAATATGCATCTACTTTCATAACTGAAACAAAACCATTGCAATCTCAAACATGTATTAACTCATAATAAAGATCCACCACAAAGGAATTACATAGATGACCGTAATCATGTTCAGCAGCTCATACGGTACTAATTAGTGAAGCTCATAGAGAGGAGAGATACATAAGTTACTTCCACAAACCCATAGTCCAGGGGTGGACTACTCCCTCTTCATCATGGTGTCGGTGGAGATGTTGTTGGAGGGGAAGGAGACCACACCGGCAGCGCCCCGCCGGAGTTTTCCCCCTCCAATCTTCAGCTCCAGGTCTCTGTTTCGTGGTTTCTGTGTTTCGGCGGCGCTCCTTTCGCGAAAGCCCTGGGGGGTCTATATATAGTCGTTTTTAGGTCAAGACGAAGCTTCGGGAAGAAAGATCGACGGCAGCGGAGGCCCGAGGGCCAGGTGGGTCCCACGCGGTCAGGGAATCTGGCCGCGTGGGCCCACCCCTTTCGGCCTTCTGGTCTCCGTTTCTTCGATTCCTTTGCGCCTACGTTTCGTTCCTTCCAAAAAAGTGATCCCCGTAAAGTTTCAGGTCATTTGGACGTCGTTTGGGTCCCTGAAACATCAAAATATAGAAAAAGGGGTTTTCTGACAGCGCAGGGTTAATTCCAGAAAAATGGGGAAGTTGTTAATTATCCCCAAAACTCAATATAAATCATGAATATAACCCTTATATGATGCAAATAACATGGAATAACATGTAATAAAATGTAAAGTTCATGTATGCATTTTACATGCATCAACATCCCCAAGCTTAACCCATGCTCGTCCCGAGTATGAAGGTGATAAAACTAACATGGACTTTGCATTTTAATACTATCAATGGATATCAAAGGTGATTACTATTGCTACATAGAGTCAAATGATTCATTCTTCAAAGGAATAACAATATGCAAGATAAATTATGAAGTGATATCAAATACTCAATGTAAAGATGTTCAATGATAAATTCACAAAGTGTAATATAGAAGAAAGTACTATGGACCAAATGTATGCATAATGAAAAGTAAAAACATCCTATGGTGGTCATAGAGTACTTCTTATGAAAACTGAATATAAAAGGTGGACACTTTGGATAGATAAATAAGTAGAGGTAAAGCATGAATAAGTTTCATCTAACTTCCAAACACTTCTACTTAAGTTAATGCTTGCAATGTGGTAGTCATTGGTGTGGAGCTCTCATTACCCCTATCATAGCATCTTGAATGATTAATGTTTAAAGTGAAAGCAAATATGAGTGGTGTGCTTGACAATGTATTGGTTGAATGTCTCATGTCCCTTGAATACAAGTACCTACACCATGTGTTACTCACTTTGGTCCACAAAGTAAATTCAAATAAAGGTCATTGCAAGTAATAATAGTATCATCAAGAACTGCACTGGGGTACCTCTTGCCCCTTGACATGAACAAGCCCATGTCAAAACAACAAGACAAACAGACAATGAACAATCTCAGCACTCTTTTATTTACTATGGGTATAGCTTTTTATTATGAGGTGCATCACTGAATGAACATTATGGTTATGCTGTAAATTTCCACCATGAATGATGCATGGCTTAGATTAGCGGCCCAGGCATTTCTCTAACCATTTATACAAACTCTTTGAACTTACTAAGTATCCACATTCATTTCACCCATGATAGGCATCCATAAACAAAAGTACATGACATCAACTAAATATAAATAAGTGCAATGTTGAAAGCTTGCCATGTGACAGCACATATGGGCTAACTCCCAACCAAAACAATTGTCAAGCCCACAACTTCATAATTTTAATCACAATGGTTCATGCTTATTAAATGCAATAAAAGTAAATTGTGCATCAAGTTCGTGAGAGCTTTTAACCAATTTTTCCCATGACAATCAATAACATAAGCATTTAAATTCAGAAATGTAGATAACACAATATAACATGATAAACATACTTGGAATAGCATAAAGCTAATAGGTAGATATGGTGGACTCACTGGAAAAACTTTGGTTGAAGGTGTTGGGAAACAAGCTTTTTACTTGTTGTAATTTTTGGGCTAGCAATAGGGAGAAAGTTGACCATCTAAATGCATGCATAAGTGTCCATAGAACTAATCAATCCATGTTAAACCAAGTAAAGTTAAAATTCAACATCTAAACATGGTAAAAGATAGCTCTTGACAACACACTTGCAAATTAACATTCATTCAAAGCACATGAATTATGCAACTATATGTATCTTTTAAAATCAACTCAAACATCCCTATCCCAATATATTTAATAGCATCCAACATAATTCAACCCAAACTTCCAGTAGCTCTCTCATATATAAATGATAGTGGTGGTCTTATTAACAAACCGAAATAACAAAAGCAAAAAAAACAGACGCTCCAAGTTTATACGATAAAGTGCTTTGATCGAAAAACAGAAGTTAGACGTGTGCAAACCGAGAGTGTGTTGGTCAGTGGGGTTGTCTTGACATCCCCAAGCTTATGGTCTTCACCATCCTTGGATAGCTCTTGGTGCAGCTCCTCTAATCCCTGTGAAAAAACTTCAAAACACCGTTTCTCCCATTTCTTTTCTGTGGGGTGATATTAGTAGTGATAAACAAATAGGTTCCTTGCTGCATAAAATCCTTAGGCAAAAATTCATATGAATGTCCAGAGAGTATATAATGTTGTATGCCTACTCATAAACTCAATTGAATCAAAAAGATTCAAGCAAAAAGCTCAAAGAATGCATCAAACAATATCAAGACAGAATCTGTCCAGAAAAACAGCAGCAGCAAAACGCATTTTTCTACCCTACTTAAACTCGTCAGAAAAATCTGCAAAAATCACGTGTACAGAGGATGAAAAGTTGAAGCTACAGTTCAAATTACAGCTCAATCGGAGTTACAGATAAAAAATGAAAAATCAAACCGTGCACAGACTTCGTGCAGGCAGAAAACTCTCCGAAAATGAATAGCAACTTTTCAAACCCAAAATAGGTAAAACTTGGTTCTTTATTAAAAATCCCAGAAACAAAACTAACAAACTACTCTCTTGTTACAGCAAGAGGACTCAAAGAAAATCTCAAACAAAAACAACCGGGTTGCCTCCCGTAAAGCGCTTTCTTTATAGCCATATAGCTAGGCTTACTTACTTGATAATCAAAGGGGACGTAGCTCATGAGGGAGCTTGAACCTTGGTGTGTCCCTCTTCCTTGGGAAGTGTTCCATGCTCTTCTTGTGTGGAAACTGAAACTTCACATTCCCTTCCTTTGAATCAATAATGGCACCTGTAGTACGAAGAAAAGGTCTTCCCAAAATAATAGGACTAGAGGTTTTATTCCCCATGTCCATGATTAGAAAATCAACAGGCACAAAAGTCATGTGTAACTCTACCATAACATCACTTACTTTTCCTAGAGCATGTCTAATGGAATCATCAGCAAGTGCAAGTTCAATAGAGCATTTCTCAATATTTTTAAGTTCAAGGACTTCATATAGTTCTTTAGATAATATAGAGACACTAGATCCTAGATCAAGTATAGCATGGTGTGTCTCTTTTCCAATGGTTACTAGTACTTAGGGATCCATATCCCCAAGCTTAGGTGGTATCATAGCTTCTTGATTGTACCTAGCAATCTTTTCTTTTAAGACATGATTAGCAATATAGGAACCAAAACCAGCCTGGTTAATATTAACAGAAGGATCACTTGCAAATTTTTGTAAGATAGAAATTAATTCATGCAAGCTACACTTCTCTAAATCAACAAATGGTTCCTTAACTTCACTAAGCATTTTAACTTCCTCAACTTTTTTCTCTTTTTTAATCCAAACTTGTTTCTTAATAGGAACTTCCTTCACATGTTTAAATGATGGGTTTTTCCTTAATAAATCACTAACACAAACCAACTTTTCCTCAATACTGTTGAGACTAATATTTTTTCAAGAAATTCTTTCTCACATAATCTTAGTTTATGCATGACATTAACTAATTCATCATTTATCTTAGGAATAATATTTTTAGAAACAGATGCTAGTTGTTCAAAATCCTCTTTATTTGGTAGTTTCTCTAAACCAGCTTCGAATTTATCTTTAGACAAAGCAAGTGCTACTGTGGTATCCTCTACCTTTTTCTTTCTACCAACAAAGTTACCAAAAATCTTCTAAGTGTCATGGCCGCACAGGATGGTGTTGACAGGACAAAACTTCCACCTGTAGCCCCATCTAAAGCATTTTGATACCAAGGATCTATTCCATAATAAAAGTAAAGATCTAGCTTTTCATCTTCACAAGGTGTAGGATCTTCATAGTGCATCCTATTAATTCTAACCCAGGCATCTTTTAATGTTTCTCCAGGTTGTTGTTTAAAACTAGAAATGGAACTTAAAGGAAGACTCACTTTCTTTTTGTTTTCAAGACTCATGATTGCAAGTTTTTATGTGTTTTTAATTTTTTATGCAAAACTGAAAGTAAAATGACACTAATGCAACTCGAAATAACAAATGCAACACAAAATGCAAAACTGAATATAAAATGCAAACCGAAATATAAAGATGATATGCAAGACAAGAACAAAACAAAATAAAATGATTGTAGGTAAAGATGGATAAGATGATGCTCACGTAGGTGCAACCTCCCCAAGCTTAGGTTGTTACACAAGTTGGTGATGAAGTTGACTTGATGTGAGTGATCCTTGGATAAACCTTTCAGCTATGGTTCCCCGGCAACGGCGCCAGAAAACGTCTTGATGGCCCTTCACGTAGTTACCCCACAACGGCGCCAGAAAACGGTCTTGACGGCCCTTCGTGTGGTTACCTGCGTGAAAAGTAAATGGGTTAGGTTGAGACTCCAAGTGCAGAGTGTATGTAGTAGTGGAAGACAGTTTTCCCCACGAGGGGTGACTCGAGGGTTTAATATCGAACTCTCGGGGAACCAGTATTTCAGGTGTTATCTCCTTATCCTTCTCTTGAGAACCTGCAACAAAATAAATTGTTTTGTGCCCTCAACCTCACCAAGTGGTTGTCAAGCACAAGGTGTGAGAATGATAATAAAATAAATATGCAAACAGTAGTAAATATGCAATGATGGTAAAATAAATATGCAAGGATGATGGTAGTAATGATAAATGATATTTTTGGGTTTTTTATGATGAATGCAAGATGTAAAAGTGTTTTTGTATTTTCGGATTTAATAATGGCAGCAAACAAAAGTGGTGATAAAAGTGTTGGAAAGGTGTTTCTTATGATTAAAAATGGACCGGGGTTCATGGTTTCACAAATGCACTCTCTCTTGATAACGTGGTAGACAATGGAACACTAAAATTAACATGTAAGATGGCAAGACATGGTTTGACAAGTTATTAATAATATGGGCATCACGTCCTAACATAGAGATCTCAAGTATAAGTTGTTCTCTCTCTTATGCTCCACCAAGATGCGAACTAAATCATAACACCTTAGTAATTAAGATAAATCAGAGCATAGCAATAAGTTCAATGACATGAAGTTAAAATAAGAACATGCTAGATCTAGTCATGGAGATAGTGGCCAAGGTCACATCCACTCTCCGGTAGCATGGTATTTTTGTTTATCCCTAGTGAGGCAACAAAGTAAGGTAGAAAACCCAAGTGGATCGCAGAACTTTCTCTCACGTTCACTGCACTAGCCACCCCCCGTTACTCCAACTAATGCACACGTTCCCCCTCACATGCTCTCATAAACATGCTTGATCATGACAAGTAAATAAGAACGGGGTACATAATATGCATCTACTTTCATAACTGAAACAAAACCATTGCAATCTCAAACATGTATTAACTCATAATAAAGATCCACCACAAAGGAATTACATAGATGACCGTAATCATGTTCAGCAGCTCATACGGTACTAATTAGTGAAGCTCATAAAGAGGAGAGATACATAAGTTACTTCCACAAACCCATATATAGTCATTTTTAGGTCAAGACGAAGCTTCGGGAAGAAAGATCGACGGCAGCGGAGGCTCGAGGGCCATTTTGGTGGGTCCCACGCGGTCAGGGAATCTGGCCGCGTGGGCCCACCCCTTTCGGCCTTCTGGTCTCCGTTTCTTCGATTCCTTTGCGCCTATGTTTCGTTCCTTCCAAAAAAAGTGATCTCCGTAAAGTTTCAGGTCATTTGGACGTCGTTTGGGCCCCTGAAACATCAAAATATAGAAAAAGGGGTTTTCTGACAGCGCAGGGTTAATTCCAGAAAAATGGGGAAGTTGTTAATTATCCCCAAAACTCAATATAAATCATGAATATAACCCTTATATGATGCAAATATCATGGAATAACATGTAATAAAATGTAAAGTTCATGTATGCATTTTACATGCATCAGTAGCACGGGGCGCTTGCAGCCTTACTCTAAAAAATTGGGGTTGTGCCATCAATTCCTCGCAGCCACCCGTCTCGTCGTGTGGAAAATTTGTGGCTGTGCCATTGACCGCTCACCGCTGTGCAGTGCCTCCATTGATTCCTCTCTATTTCCCAAGCTTATCCCCTTCGCTATTTATCCCCCCACCTCCCACACCCACCTCACCCCCACAACCATCTCGTCCAAGCACAGCACCACCATCTCCTCCAAGCAATGGCCACCTTCGTCCTCCCGCCCAGCGAAGAGGAGACGCTCTACCCATCGGGCGTGGACGAGGACGAAGTGCTCCGTATCTGGGCGATGTCCGGGCGGAGGTCTTCCTTTGCCCTGGCCACCGCATTCCTGAACGCGGGCTACGGCTACCGCCACAACCCTGACCACCCCATGTATCAGCTCGAGATGTTAGCGTACGGTGCCCTCACCGTGCACTTCGTCAACCAGCTGGACGCCCCCCTGCTCTATGGCCGCGGGTATACCTGGGCATGGGCAGCCTGGCCCGAAGCCCGGCCCGAGGCCCGACCCGAAATTCCCGGGCCTGGGCCTAAAATTTAGGCCCGATGCGTGCGATGGGCCGGGCCTGGGCTTTGTGTTTTGACCATTTAGTTAAGAAGCCCGGCCCGCGGCCCGACGGCCTGGCGGGCTTTCGGGCTTTTTGGCCAGGCCGGGCTCGGGCCTGAGTTTTTCGTGTCGGGCTTTTCTCGGCCCGGCCCGGCCCGACGCATGGCCAGGTATAGCCGCGGGTACTACTCCGGCTGCGAGCTGATCTGCTTCACGCACTGCAACCTCTTCACCAACTACCTCGACTTCTTCCCCCGGGGACGCTACATCCACATTATGCACTTCAACGACCCGCCAACACCGCCGGCGCCCCACCATGGGGACGCGCCGGGGCGGCGGCTGCCTAGGTGCAACAAGCGATGGAGTCCCAGAGGCACGGCGGAGGGCAGGAGGAGCTGCAGATGGCGCGCTACCAAGAGCGCGCCATTTTCCAGTAGTGTGTGTGTGTGTTTAATGAGTTAGTCTAGCTACTTAGTGAACTGAAAGTGTACTTTCAGTTATTTTGTGTAATCTGTAAGCTCCTATGCTAAATCTATGAAAAACCGCACCGCCTTCCGGGATAATCTTGTGTTTTTGTCTATCTTTGTCAAGCGCATGGGCGAAACACTGTTTTTAACTTAACTTCCTCTGTTTTTTCATCAAATGACCATCAGTCCTAAGCTCAAACTCACGCAAGATTCAGAATTGCAATTCTTAAAAATAGCTAGCAGACTGTCCGGCAGGAAACACGAACTAGCCGTTTTGCTAGCCGTTTGAGTTCACGCCAGTGCCCATTTCTTCCCCATCCCCTTCCCATTTCCACACCGTATATATCTTGCTCAATGATATCCAACCAAATCATTTCCACAGAGAGGCCATGGCAGCAGAGTACAAACGCTCGGTCCAAGCGGTCAATATTCGTGTCTACCTTCAAGCTGAGTTATCGTTAAGTTTATGCGGTTTTCATTAATTACTTAGTCCACTAGCTAGTTCGTGAGGTTAAAGTGTATCCTTTCAGTTAGTTCGGAACTAACGCACATATCTGGAGGGTACGGGAATTTCGTTTTGGCGGGGAGTTTTCGTCCCGGCACAGTTTCCCCGCTCCCCGCCCCACTCACTCACTCGAATTTGGCACTCTCTCGGTCCCATTTGGAGCTCTCGCTCACATTTCAAGTTTTCGGCCCACTCCCTCTTCACCACAGCGTCGCCCTCACTCTCCCTGTCACTGCGCTGCCCCTTCCCTTCTGCCGGACCACCGCCGGCCATGTCGCCCCCCCACTCCTCTCCCCCTTCCAATCCCCCGTCTCCTTCGAGCAGGTGTTCCCTCTCTTTGCCGAGAATGGTAGGTGATTTTCCCGGATCTATAAACTACATTTGGGTGGATCTCACCGGATATGTACGTATTTCGTTAGGCTCCGTGCACAGTGTGCCTCAACATTGACGGCCCGTGCACACCGAAGAAAAGACGAAGCTCATTTTCATACTAACTATGCATCGGCAGTACCGAGATTCCATGGTATGTACAGTTCTTTGTTACTCCGCATTACTTATTAGATCATACATAAGTTATTCCTTTTGGCTCTCTTTTAGTGCATTTTGTTTAAAAAAAATCCTGATGAAATTAGGTGTGTAAGAAATAATGTTCCTTTAGGATGACGTTATAGTGTCACCATTTGAGATAATATTGCCTCAACATGTATGCTTCATCTTCACAACAGACATTGCTAAGAATATTGGTAAGATGAATCATTGATTAGCAACAACAGACATGGATTAGGGGTTTTTAATATGAAAGAAAAAATACGAATAATGACTTCTCTGTTTTTTTGTAGTATGTTCCTTGCTATGTCAGGGAACAGTTAAATGAAATGACAGGTGGCGACATAAAAATTGTGACCCAGCATGGCTTTCTCTATGAACTTGATCTTCACAAACAAGACGGACGCACACTGGTAATGGGTATAGAGTGGAACGAGATTATCGAGCACTACGGATTATACTATTACGATCATATAACGGTGAATTTGGATGGTGACCATGAATTCTTCAGCTCTACTGTATTCGGCGCCAACCAAAAAGAGAAGAGACTGATCAATAATCCAGGTTATGTTATATATATATTCTCTGTCTACAAAGTTAATTATCTGCTGATATATATATGTTGATATCACACTAACTTTCTTAATATACGATGCAGAGCAACAAGTGAATGTGATTTCGTATCCGCTTGCCAAAGAAGGTAAAAAAACCCATACATTATCACTACTGTGTTGATGCTTCCTACCATTACTTTTTCAGAATTAGAACCAAAAGCAACAATGCTATTAATTGGAAACGTGGTTGCATTGTTTGGTGCTGAATTTGCAGGACGGGACGACATCCTTAGAGCTTTGGAGAAACCTCCTTCATTGGCACTCTCTCGTACACAAGCTGACAAGATTGTTGCTTTTGGCAGAAAGCACTATCATCGTATCGGCTCTCTTCTTGTCCATCAGCTGACGGAGAAAAACATTGGTCGTAGTACACTTGTAAGTAATAACCTAAAACAATTTTGTAATTCACATATTTTAAATGTACATGCGACGTCACTAATTGTTATCTTCAAATTTGCAGAAGATTACAAGAGGTTTTCAAAAAAAATCAACATCCCCTCCTCGGGTCGACTCTCTTTGTTGATGGAACCAATGAACCTTGGCTTTGCAAAATGGTTCGAAGATGAAAGAGGTCGATTTTCCCTGGAGAAGGATAGTTGCAATAGATTTGCTCGCAGAGCTGACATTCAAGTAGGATCGGTCATCATTTTCTGCATCACAAGGTTGAATGGTGACATGAATATGTATTTCCAACGATTGGAAAACTAGTAATCTGTTAGAAGGTGGCTGAAAAAAATTAGAGCTAGCTATCTAGCTTTCGCAGGATTTAGAAGTTCTAGTAGTATATATTAGGTTATACTAGAAATTACCCCGCGCGTTGCGGCGGGAATATCCACTAGGAACTCTATTGTGTAAACGAAAAGGTATAAAACACATGGAACACAATCCTATTGGCAATCGAAGTATTGCAGCCGGAACAAAACCATAAAATCTAAATCTGAAAAGTAAAGCTAGGGAAGGGAACAAAGGTCCGGTGAAGCATGGGGCAGAGGGACTTCAGGAGATCATATAGCGCCAATGAATTTGTTTTATAAGAAATGCACGGTCTATAATTCTTGATGAACATCAAGCATTTGCCTAGTATTTCATGGAAATCTACATATACTTAAAAGTCGTTGGATGGAATAGAACGAAAATAGCTAAAAGTTAAAAAATTGTTGAAAGACAATAGTCAGAAGTACCTGGCAGAATCAAAGGTAGATGTTGGCAATCTGCACCAAATAGAGCTTGCATCTTTCAGTAATCATGTATTTTGGCATAGGTATACTCAGTTCTGACCCCTTCATCCGCTGCACCATCCATAAATAGAAGAGCAATAGAAGATGATGAACGTAGATCTGACCCTTGCATTTTCTTGCAACTAACTTGATCGATCAGGGCCATAACAGAAGATGATGTAGATACGGTATTCGCACGCAGGCATACAACTGACTGGATATTTGAACCTGAGGCACACAACTGACTGGTTCGGCAATAAAAAAACAAAATATGCATTAGAGAATAAATTCACCAACTCCATCATCTAGCTGATTTGCTAAAATTTCCCTCGTCGTAATCAATCAGAGAGAGAATAAATTCACCAACTCCATCATCCACCTCTTTTGATCTAGACACGGTGGATGGAGATCATCAGAGCATGGCCGCATGTGCTTGAGTGCTTCCTCATCTTCTTCCTTGGTTGGGTCTTGGAGAAGCCAATGAGGGCTGCTGGAGGCGATGGCCTAGATCGGCAACACTGGGAAGAAAATCAACAACAGTAAATTGGATGAGGCGCGGTGTGGGTAGCAGCCTGCAATGGCCAATGGGTAGAGGTTGTGAGAAGGAGATGAAAGGGCGTCTCGGCCGGGGATGTGAACATGGGGAAGAGAAGGCGACGAAGACCGCAGCTAGGCAGGGGACTGAACGGGTGGAGGATGACGAAAGAAACGGGCCGGGCTAAGCATGTGACCATGGACACAAAATAAATGGACGGACAGATGATTGCAAGCGGACGGCTGTGAATAAAAGGTGATGTGTATAGGCTGCATGTGAAGATAGAAAATCATAAATGACTTATAGTGGGGTTTTGCTTTATAAGAGGTATAGATAGATATCACATTAATTAAATTAGTAGTTTTTATTTGTGATTAGTTATGATGTATTGCAATTAATAAAAGTGATTTGATGTTTTAGTGTAAACATTTGGTGTCAAATATCAGGCATGGTTGCCGGTGAATTGGACCCTCCGAATATTAGTTTGAATCTCCAAATAATTCCGGTCATTCTGGACAGCACTGGAATCCGAATAGGTCCGGACCCACTGGCCGAACCCTGCGACGGACGTCAAAAGCTCCCGTCCGTACATACGCGGACCTTCCGAAAATATACAGGCGGCTTTAAAATAAAACTGACGCTGGGCGTCCGGAGGCTGTTTCTTTTTTTAGCCGACTCTAAATCATCTCTGGATGTCTGAACAAACCCAGAGGTTCCGCCTTACTGGGAGCCGACCGAGGAACCAACCCGTCTCGAGCGTCTGTGGCGGCCATTTAGTACACCCTTCTCCGGCCTCAGAGGCGGCTATTTTTAAAAGCCGTCTGCGGGGCTAGTTTCCCGGTCGGACTTGAGAACCGGCTCCTCGCAGCTGGATTATCCTCAACTGTTGCTCCGAGCCGGATGGGAAAACCGGCTGAGGCCCATGGTCGGGATGCGGCTGTAATACTCGGATCTGTAGTAGTGACTGGACTTCGACTGCCGTAGAAATGTACATATAAAATCTTTTCAAGAAAAGAAGCAATGTAGAGAACAACGGAGGGCTAAGCTTCGACTTCGAGGACGCTACTGTTTGGAAGTGGTCTCCTGGAGGCCACTACGGCCAGCTCGGCATATCGAGTTCAGTTCGAAATCCAGCTCAGATCTGACAACAGACCACTTATATAGGGCTCCGAAGCTGCTCACAAAAGCTTACTTTTCTTGCAGCAGTTTAAACAACAAAAACATATGGAGATTAAAATTGGTTTGTGTGCTAACATTAAATGTCTTGACATATATGCGAAATTTTTACTTTGAATTTTTTGACATTTTCAAAATTGGTTTTTGGGCAGTGGGTGCATCTGCACCTACTACCCGAAATGGATTTCCGTCGAGGCACATAGTACATTATAGAATCACATTACACGCGCCAGCTCCAATGGAAGTAGAACTGTAGAAGAGGATATTTGGCTTCAAACAGGCCCAAAACGAAAAACAAGAGATCAACATCAATCTGGCAATAGCTCACTTCAGATGTTGTAAAGAATTGTACAATCCGACAATACTCTCAACTTTTTCGTGCCAACGGAACCATCATATATTATTCTGTATAGTGTATACTAATCAACATTTTCCCCGAAAATCCCAATCGCAGCATCCAATGAGGCCAAGGGGCTTCACAGATTAACGCCATTCAGTTGACCATGATTAGCAAAAGGTCATCTAACAACTAACATAACCTACTTGTCATGTTCGTAGCTTTCTGCTAACGCCCTACAGGACAGTAAAACAGGGCACCTCCATTTCCTGTAAGTACTGCCAGTTTATGTAGTATCTACTAGCTGGTGCTAATCAAGCAAATCTTTTATAGCGCCACTGCCAGATATCTTCATGGATTCCATGGCCTCCCTGCATATTTCGATTCAAACTGTAAGTGTGATGTCTATAGGCTGTTGTATGCCAAAGATCACAGCGACAAAGGATTTCAAAAGCATCTTGAGCAATTATCACTGTACACTAGACTTGAATGTAGCTAAAAGGGACAAGTAGGATACCTTAACCCCTCTTCGATCTCTGTGTTTCCTGGCTCCAGTTTAGCACCTTCAAGAAATGCACCACATGCCTTTTCATACTCCTGAAGACCAAAGGTAAGTAGGTAAATCAAAACGGATTTGACAAAGAAAAGGCATAACTTGTGTTCCCGCAGAAAATAAGGAACTGATCTAAGCATCCTATCCCACCTTCAGTAACATCAGAGCAGTTCCCTCACGATAGCAGGCCTTTGCCCAGCCTGGTCTTATCTTCCTGCAAAGTTGAGCATTCTCTAAGGCCCTCCTCGCATCACCAAAGCGAAGCCAACATAGGCTCCTATTTGAAAGCAAGGTTGCATTACCAGGGTCAAGTTTCATTGCCTACAACAAGACACAAGATTAACACAAATGTTTTAGATTTGCCAGCAAGAATCTGTTGTGCTGGGTGGATCACTAAAACTCTTTCAATCTTCATAAAATTTATGCAGTAAACACAAGCCATGCATGAAAAGATAAACTTGTATAAGCCTGTCTGAAGATAACTGTTAATCCAAGCCATCTCTGCCCTGGATGCACAAAATATGAATCCATAGACAAATAGGCAACCAGAACAGAGGTACAAAAAAGACAAAATCAGTGGATATTTGAAAACAAATATAGCCGTGTGTGTTCATTGGCAAAGCCTCTCGAAGAGTGAACTCCCTAATGGTCTTCCAACATTCTTAGAAACAGCCAGGAGTACCCAACCTACCATTTACAAAGTTATCCATAGATACCTTAATTCGCATGTCACTGCGTGCTGCTAGCAAGATAAACCTATTAACTGGATCCCACCCTGGACTTGGAAAGATTTCTAGAACATGGGTACAATTAACATAGGTAATAGGTTGTTCACTGAATTTGCATAATACAAAGTACAGGAAAGTATCATTTCAAGGTAGTCCATCTAATCATGTGAACCTAACTCTATATCAGGGTCAGATAGCAGGGTCTGTGGAGCAGAGGGATATACATAGACTCCGACGAGAGAACTTCAGACATTTTTAGACTAATTTATCTCCATCTTGAAACTACGTACATGAGCATCCATTTATAAGGACTACTTAGACAGTCAGACTTCTCCTGACTCCATGCAACTCCTATATTTTCAGGACACGCCTAAAACAATCAACCTTAACAAAGATGCCTGATAGACTACTTGCACATATGGAATCTACTTCCGAATTCAACGGACTATATCTCTTGACCAACTCCAAAACCATTAATCTATTTTCTTGGTGTCCGCTTCTTCCTAGATGGTTTGCAGGCCAGCCGCTTATGTTGGTCTCTAGACTGATGCGCTGCTGCCTGGCTTACCTCACAATGATGAATTGTATGCAATGGTAGCATGACTCGCTCTGGCACTGATCCAACTGTGTCATGAATAAAATAATTGCATTATAAGAGGTTACAGAAAAAGCAGCTAACACAAAGGGCTTACAGGCGCAATCTCTATCTACGTCACAACATTACCACGTCTGCAAAGCGCGCAGAGAGCATAATTTCCATCAGGTATGTCATTCACGAAGGAAAACGAACTAACGAGACTAAAATGCATTGTAGGTCCTTAAACTTGTTCTGAACAGTCAATAAACTTCAACAAACAAGATGGAAAAATATACCTCATGATAAATGTTTGCTGCAGCAAAATAATTCCCATTCTTGAATGCCTCATGTGCTTTAGATTTAGCACTAGCAAGCATAGCTTTCTGAAACGTTGAGAACAATCAAATGAAATAAAATTCAATATTATATGTAATCCCTTCCCCACATGCTCAGTAGAAAATATATAGTTAAATTCTACCTGAATTAACTCAATAGTTCTACCGTTTACAAAGTGGCCATGGATATTAAAGTTAAATTAATATTAAACCTACTATCTCCTGATAAAATAATAAATTGGTCAGTCTCAACAGTTAAAAGAATAGTTCGATTTTGTTTCATTTCCACACGATTCTACTGGCATAACAATCAACATCACTGAATCACTGATAGAACGTGGTAATCTATTTTATTTCAGATTCACACACCTTAAATTCAATCAACATTACTGATTACCACACCTTGCATCCTCTACAAAATCCACAGCAACAAATAAAGCCTTTAGTCCCAAGCAAGGGATAGCCTACCTTTAAAAAAATCACAGACCATGGATATATTTGGCTTGTGTCCAAGATTGCCCTACCAAAAGTTTGGCTAGCCAAAATTTTGGTTGAGGTTTCACTTGCCCATGGGTTGGCCAACAACAGCTAGAAAAATGAACTAGAGTTGGCAAAAAGCATTGACATGCGAAAAGGTTGGTAAACCATCCAAGACCAATTTTTTGGTCATAGTCAAAATATCGATAAGGTACACTTTGGTCATAATCCAAACATGCCCCATGATCTAATCGATAAAAACTACTCCCTCCATATCATAATATAAGATGTTTTAGGTATTCCAATACGGACTACATACGGAGAAAAATGAGTAAATCTACACAATAAAATACGTCTATATACATCCATATAATGTCTGTATGGGAATACATAAAACATCTTATATTATGGTACCGAGGGAGTATTATTTATTTTATCGAACTCATCGTATATTATTTTATGTTAATCTCAAATGCTAATCACGGCCAAAATTGGTTCAAAATCAATACTGGTTAATCCTGGTCACGTTAATACTTACACAAACTAAAAGAGTTCACAACAAATAACTCTCATATCTTCTAGTACACATGGACATGATCACATGACAATAAATGGTGAAAGACTTAACATGCAGTGTTCCATAGAAAACTCAGGTCATACGGGATATCGAGTTGTGGCAAGTTTAACATAACAGATTAAGGTAAATATTTAAAATTCTTTCAACTAAACCTTATTGCTCCCAAATGAATAAGCGTGCAATACAACGAGCATACTTGACATTACCAATCAATCAAGTTCCTAGCCAGTAATTGCAGAAATCACAAATTAGGGAAATCCCACGGCTAGCATGCACACACCAACAATCCTTTGCTGGGGGCACTGATTTTACATGCCTAATAACTCCATCGACACTCCAGTCACGCACATTAGACATACGTGAAGTGAATGGAAATAGAATTTCAACATGTTCACGCCTACCAGAATGTGCAGCAATTTCTATAGGTGTGCGTCCATACTGCCAATAGAACAAGCAAGATTAACTCCACTTACTATTTGGAATTTGACAAAGTGGGAACATACAAGGTATCTAGACATACATAGAGCAGACATGGTATAATCCAAGAACCCAAAGAAGTAGTTTGCAAGTTCAAAAAATGTAGCTTTGCTGTTACTTGCAAGAAACAACAATTTTAATGTAGTCTACGAGGGTAAACCTACGCGGACGGCGGACCAAATATACACAAAACAGATCTGCTAAATTAGCAAATTCGTTAGGATACCTATTTCGAAGTTTACATTTTGAAGATGGAAAACCAATCAGAGTATGACATGTTAGGTATGGACGACATTATCCATGTAGCAGCAAGGGAAAAAAGCTTACATTGTCAGTAACATTAGCATCTGCTCCAGCCAGAACTAAGCACCTAAGGATGTCAGTTGAGCCATTTGTAGCCGCGATCATTAAGGGTGTCTCTTTACCAATACCATCCACATGAGCACCGGCCTAACAATATAAACAAGGATTATATACTTTTATATGCTTCATATGGATTCACACATACATACAATTCTTCATTGGCATAATCATTTTATGACAATTACAAAAGTTCAGTAAACATAACTCTCTCTTTTCACATTAGTACAGTAACCCGTATGTTGTTGTTTGAAGAATGAGTTGACATACCTCAAGCAGGAGCTTAACACATTTCACTGAGCCCGCGGCAGTGGCAAGAACAAGAGCTGTAGAATCAGTAGCACTCAATGCTATAGTATGCTGTTGAGAGATGAAGGAATTAGAAATCTCATATAACTACAGTCATAAACTTAAATAAGGGAAGGGTGTAGATTAAACCATGTCACTTTAGTAAAAACTTTGTCAAAAATAAGGAGTAACATTGTTAACATACAGAAACATTGTGAAGCAAATAAATTAGACTTAAGTTATACTCCCTCCATTCCGTTTCTATTGTCCCGGAGAAACAACCGAGGAAGTACAAATTTGTAGGGCAAGTGACGACAATTAAAAAGGAACATAGGGAGTAGATGAGAAGGTGGTGAATCCTTCTGACCCATCTGGGAAGCACCTAACCACTCCCAAAAATTCATATGAAAGCAAAAAAAAAAGAGTTTCCAGCCCAGGAAATTCAATGGCCATACAGAAGACAAAGCTCGGTCATTGTACATTAACGGTCAAGCACTAAAAATATATATAGTAATGCTGCAAAGCAACATCTTAAGCATGGACCCACTAGAGTGATACTGTATCTAGACATTGCTAAGCATGTTAAACTTCAGCTTCTCAGAATATGTCATGCAAGGACAGTAGAAACAAAATGTGCCGGCGTGCAGTTCATAAAGTTAGATTATGCATACGCTACAAACAGAAGCATGTTCAGAGTCAGGTCTCAATGAAATAAGAAAAATCACCACTGAAAAGGAGACTACATGTTGATGTGTAGATTAGAGAAAATGGGATTCATTCGAAAGAAATAGTGACACATCGCTCATGTTAGCAAGACACAATAATACTGAGACTATGGTTTAGAAACTGGAGCAGGTGAAGAATCGTACTCCACATGATTAGAGCTTACAGTCAAAGGAATTGAAAAACACAAGTCAACACACAAAACCAACGACATGAAGAAAACAATTCAAATATGAGATGCTGGATAGGGAAACAAGCACATAAGTAAATAACCATTACTGTGGATTTTACTATTCTAAATAGCAATTGGCAAGCCGGTTCATCAAAAATAAAAGATGGGAGTGATGTTTACATCTGCACCGTGATCCAACAAAATCTTCACAATATCATCCCGTCCATCCAAAGCAGCAACATGTAGTGCTGTCCCACCAAGATTTAGTGCATTAACGTGAGCTCCTTTGGAGAGTAAGAGCTTTATTATTTCATACTTTCCTGGATACAATATACAGGATATATCATGAGTTGAATATAGATACTTTGTTGTAACTCCTTGTCTTTGTGGTGATTTTTTAATATCAACATATCTACTATAAGTTAAGAATCTTACAATAAGAATCTGGGTATATACATACATATATATACAGAAAAATGGTTTAATACTCCTACGAGTATGTACTCCTACACTCAATATTAGCAGAACGAAAGCTAGCACACGAGTAAAAGTCAATAATTGGCTTGTGAACTGATGGAGTACACATAATTTGGACACAAGGCTATGTTTGAACTTCAGGGCTTGGCTAAGCCAAGCTAACAATGTGATGGAAAAATAGAAGGCCAGCAAGTCAATTTTTCTGCACAGCATAATGTCTATAGCGGAGAAAAAAAACTTTCATATACAGCATGCACTTTAGTACTACCTTTCTTCAGATGTTTGCCACTATAGAAGAAACATACTAGAAACATTATTCCATGTCTGACTAATGTATGGGTCTTCACGCAGTACACAAGAAGAACACTTAGGATAGATGAGTATGTGTGATGGATAAGCCTAGAGATCGACAATACCTTTGATGGCGAGATGGAGAAGAGTACACCCATTGCAGTCGAGCTTCTCTGTGTCAGCACCTTGCTCAAGAAAATAACGCACCAATTCAACATTCCCACGGGCAATAGGAAAGGTAATAGCTGTTTGGCCTGCAGGGATACCCACGGGGAGAAGGAGATAAGCTTAATTAGCACAAATCCAGCCCATCTGACGACGACACAGCCACCCTACCACTCCGGTGTATAATCAAAACAGCAACTTTCTTAAGGAAGGAAAGGAAAGGAAAGGAAAGGCATTTAAGGTGACGCACCCAACGGACCATCCACATCAACGTCCAACCCGATGTCCTCGAGCAGGTAGCGGCACACGGGCAGGCTCTCGCCGAATGCGGCGTAGTGAATCAGGTGCATACCGGAGCCGTCCATTACCGCGCCCAGCTTCTCAGCAAGGCGGCGGCCTGCCGCGCCCCTGCCCAGCGACCTCGCCGCCTCTGAAACGAAACGGATCGGCGCCGGCCAAAATCAGCACGAAAATACCAAGGAGAATAAGAAGACGAAAACGGCGGCGTACTGTACGTACGCTTGACTCGGCGGAGATCGCCCTTGACGGCCGCCCTGAGGAAAGCCTGGTCGAAGTTAAGGTTGGAGGAGAATCGGTTGGGTTCACAGAGACCGGGAGGCTTGTTCTTGAAGCGGTCGTAGGCCTCGGGAGGGTGGAGAGGCGGCTGGGGCGCCATGGCGACGGGGTTTGTGGTGGGTAGGGTTTAAGCCAGGCCAGGGGTTGGATTTGGATGGGGAATGAGGGAGGCGTAGGCGGTAAGGAAGGGAGTGGACAGTGGAGAGTGGAGTAGAGTGGCGGCGGCAAGGACAAGTTGGAAATGGAAGCCCAGCCGGGCAGTGGATTTTTTTTGGATTATTTCATACTCCCTCCATTTTGAAAAGGATGTCACAAAAATGAACTATAGGTAGACCATTTTTGTGACATCCTTTTCCGAACGGAGGGAGTATATTTTTATGTGTCTGACAAGTGGGTTGGGTGACGCGCGTGAAGCACCGGTCCCCTGTCTCGCATTGACGCTGGTGAGACGTGTTCGGCCACCGCCTGCCACTGCGACGCTACCACGTGATGGCGCGTCATGTGAATGGGCGCGGCGTTATTGTGACGTGTCGATTCGTTCTGCGTCCGTCAGGGAACGCGCGGCGTTATTGTGACGTGTCGTTTCGTTCTGCGCCCGTCAGGGGAACGAGCACAGTGTTATTGCGACGCGTGCTGGCAGACGTGACGCGGCCTCGTCGCCTCATCATTAACGCGGGCGGAACAACCTCCTACACAAACTAATTACCAAAGGCGCGTCGTTGCGTGTCTTTGACGGGTGGGCCACGGTTGTCGAAGGGCATTTCCGAACAATGTCCGGCACCCACAAGAGGCCTCCAAGTTTGGCGGGCCTCTCGGGAGTTCCGGACACAAATTTTCTTGGCCCGAACACTTGGGGTATCGCTATGGACGATTTTTTAGTCCAGACCCATTGGTTCTTGGGGGCTCAATTCGGGGCACCGATGGAGATGGTCTAAGAGGAAACAAAATCAAGTGACATATGCTCCAACACTTAGGGACACGGAGAGCGGCTTGGGGTGACCAGTGTCCATTCGGTTGCGTTGCTACTTTGGATCATCTCTCTCCGATCCATATTAATCGTCACGGAATCAAATGTATATAGACATATTTTAATGTTAGATATACCCAATTCAACGACAATTAATATGAATTATCATCATCAATGGAGGGCTAAAAAGCTATAGATTATCTTGACTTGGGGTCTCAACAATTAATATGGATCATCTCCATTAATGGAGGGCTAAAAGGCTAGTATAGATTATCTTGACGTGGGCTCTCTTTGTAAGAAGATGTAGAAGCATAAGTTCAAGAAGAAGAAAAAAGACGCACATGTAATCGAAAAAATTGAGACCACATTAGACATGCCAGTTTCTAAGAAAAAGGGGGAAATAAAATGTCACATTGCGCAGACTTAGATGCCGTCTCATCAGTCTCTTAGACCAACTATATGGCACAGACAGAGTTCACGTAAGCTGGGGAAGATATATTGACTGCATAACTGCTGACGAATCAACGATCGTTGGGTCGATGGAAGTCCCGAAAGAAAAAAGACAATCAACGGCAATCGGATAAGATGCTCACTCCAGTTATTGTAAATAAAATACAGCCATCTGGAGCTGTCCATGGTAGAAACTTTTTCGTATCAACGAAACCATAGAGAAAGATCTGTATACAAAACAGCATCTGCCCTCGAAAACCGATATTTTTTTAAATAATATTATTTTAAATCTTTATTCGGAAAATAGTACGCGATTTCAAATTTTTTGAAGAATAGCGCGCCGTTGGCACGGCCCGTGCCGAAAGGACCCTCTGCATGGCCGCAGGTCTCCCACCCTCTTTTCTCCCGCCTTTTTTTCCGCCATCGTCGCTCCCGCCTTTTTTTCCCGCCAGCCTTGCTCCCGCATGTTTCTCCCGCCAATTCTTCTTTGCTCGTCCTATAAAAAACCCCCCTCCCTGAGGTGGGTAAGCAGTTAAGTGTATTCACTCGAAGATGCCGGGTCTTCCTAGGCAAAGATTGGCCTATAGATCGTAGTTGGATAACTCAAATGTCCGAGTGTCTTTTATATTGTGCGGGGGAGTTGACGGTAGACAATAAGGAAGTTTCATGGGAGGAACTCATCAGTAGTGACAGTCTTCTCGCTGAGCTTGCGGTGTCATTCCGACGTCGCGGGTGGCCAAGTAGGACTCCCCAGGAAATACGGCAAGAACTTCTCCGGATGCGTGCAAGGTATGACAAGAAAGTTGTCCTTGGAAAATTTATGAATGAAGGAGAGCGTTTGTATTTTTCAAAACATCCATCAACATGGTTGAACGAGAGCGAGGACGAAGACGATATCTTCATGCCGAGTGGTGCATTATCGGCGAAGATTAAGAGTGAAGCATCATCGAAGGGCAAAGCTGCTTCATCATCGAAGGGCAAGGGTGAAGCATCATCGAAGGGCAAGAGTGGTGCATCATCGAAGGGGAAGAGTGGTGCATCATCGAAGGGCAAGAGTGCTGCATCGACGGAGGCTAGAGGCTGTATCGACGGGAGATGATTTCGTGTCATGTATTTTGTGGTAGTTTTTAAGTTCAGTTGTAGTAGTTATTTTCAGAATGCCGATGTCACATTAAAACATAGTTCAGACACATACAAATTAAAACATAGTGACAGAGACATACAAATTAAACCATAGTTCAGACACATATAAATTAAACCATAGTTACAAATTAAAACATAGTTCGGGTACATAGAAATTAAACCATAGTTCAGACACGTACAAATTAAGACCATAGTTTAGACACGTACAAATTAAAACATAGTGCATAGAAATTGAAATGTAGTGCTAGCCACGTTGCCCACCTCGTCAGCTTCCTCGGTTTTCTCGGTTTCCTCGACCACGCACAGGATCAGGAACGACTGCAGGATCAGGAGCAGGTGCTAGGCCGTATGTGGGACAATACTTCTCTCTATGCCCAAAAAGATTGCAATACAAGCACTGTCGAGTACATCCACCAGCTTCAGACTCGTCCATATCATTCCGGATGCGACGTGAGTTCCGTCTTCCTCTGCTAGTTCTCATAAGAGCAGGATCCGGAATATATTCTCGTTCCATTGGGTTGACCTTGTTGAAGTTGCCAACTACTCTAAATCCTGTCATCTCCCCGGTCCAAGTTTCAACCACTGCCTCCTTCATGTAATACGGAGAGACAAAACTGATTGGGTTCATCCCCAACTGGCCAGAAACAGTAAGGACATGAGAACATGGGAGGTGAAGCAGTCTCGGTTTGTTGCACGTGCACTCGCACGTTGGGGGTGCAGTAGCACTAATTATGACCTCATGGGTTTTCAGCTCATTACCAGTGCTGTCAGTGGCAAACCCCTATTCTCTCTGAGTACAAAATTGTACACCTCAACTATGTTGGTAGTCATGATGCCGTACACAGCGAATATTTCGAAATATTACGATCACCGAAAATAAATATCCTAATCAAAATATACAATACATCTAACCCACCACACATATCTACACTAATCCTTACACATCCACCCACAAATTATATTAAACCTAAAAAATCTAGAGATTAGGGGGTTTATCCTTGACGCGTGCGTAGCTCCCGCTGCCCGGCTTCAATCTACCACCGCCACCGCTGCACCACGCATCTAGCTTCCCCAACACCAGCACGACCACCACTTTCCACCATTGTTGCCCACCATTGCTCCACCTCCACCACCAAACGCATCCACAAAAAGCTATCACATCAACAGATCGGGATGCCCCAATTCTCCTCTTCTCTATTTCTTAAATTTGTGGGCTTGTATCGATTTTTGGGGCAGGAGTCGGTGCAAATCGAAAGAAAAGAAGAGAGAAGGAGCAGAAGAGAGAAGGAGGAAAGCAGGTCGAGAAGAGAGAAGGAGGAAAGAAGAAGGGGCCGGGTATGCTTATCCAGCGGGTTTCGGCACGGCCCAGGCCTGTCGGTTTGTCTGCGGCCATGCAGAGGCTTCTTTCGGCATGGGCCGTGCCGAAGCTGGGTTTCGGCACGGGTCATGCCGACGGCGCGCTATTCTTCAAAAATTTCCAAATCGCGTGCTATTTTCCGAATAAAGTTTTAAAAAAATATTATTTAAAAAATTCCTCGAAAACCACAATCACAGAGTGGCCTCGAGCATCCAGTGAGGGGAGGGGCTTAATAGTCTCTCAGGAACTAGCTGATAATGATTAGCAAGAGCCAAGAGGACCTCTAACAGTTAACCTAACCTACTTGTCTCGTTCAAAGCCTTCACGGGCACCTCCCTCTCTTCTGCTAGTAGTGCTAGTTTATGTCATCTACTAGCTCCTGCTGATCCAGCAAATATTTTCCAGTGCTACTACTAGATATCTTGAAGGATTCCAAGGCCTCTCTGCATATTTCAATTCGAACTGTGACTTAGTATGATGACTATAGGATGTTCTACGTCAAAGATCATGGTCAAGCAATTATCACTAGACACTAGACTTGAATGTAGCCAAAAGGTGCAAGTACGATACCTTAACCCCTCTTGGATCTCTGCGTTCCCTGGCTCCAATTTAGCACCTTCAAGAAATGCACCACATGCCTTTTCATATTCCTGAAGACAAAGAGCTAGTACATAAATCAAAAGGGATTTGCCAAAGAAAAGGCAGAAAATAAGGAACTGATCTAAGCATCCTATCCCACCTTCAGTAACATCAGAGCAGTTCCTTCACGATAGCAGGCCTTTGCCCAGCCAGGTCGCATCATCCTGCAAAGTTGAGCATCCATCAACGCCTTCCTCGCATCACCAAAGCGAAGCCAGCACAGGCTCCTATTTGAAAGCAAGGTTGCATTACCAGGGTCAAGTTCCATTGCCTACAAACAGACAGAAGATTTACAACGTTTCAGATTTGCCAGCAGCTAATCTGTTGTGCTGGGTGAATCACTACAACTATTTGAAACTTCATAAAATTTATACAGTAAAGGCAAGTCCTCCATGACAAGATTAACTTGTATGAGCATGTCAGAGGTAACTGTTCAGCCAAGTCATAAACTGCACTGGATGTGCAAAATATGAATCTGTTGATAAATAGCCAACCAATTTCAAATAGAAATATAGTCACAAAGTATATTGTGCCTGTTCACCGGCAAAGCTTCTGAAAGAGTGAACTCCCTTAATGATTCTTATTCTGGTCTTCCAACTTTCTTAGAATACCCCAGGAGCAACCAACCTACCATTTACAGTTGAATAATCCAGGAGGTACCTTAATTTACATGTCATTGCATGCTGTGAGCAAGATAATCATATTAACTGGATTCCACCCTGAACTTGGGAAGATTGTCTAGAACATGCATAAAACTGAGTTCAGACAGGGTAACCAGCAAAAGATGGCCAGACAGCAGGGTTTGAGGACCTGATTGCTTTTTTCTTTCTGTCCAGGGTCCTTTGTGTAATATTATGAACCTATTTGTAATTTCGTTTCCTGGAATCTAATCTCAGCATGTCCTAAGGCATACAACCTAGCAAACAGCATCTCACCCCAGATTGTCTCAACCCATACAGGCCACCAAACAGAGAAGGAAATCTCAGCCAACCCGGATCATATCAGCATGTCTCACTTGGGAAAGGTTTGGTGAGGTGATACAACCTACCAAACACACCCACAGACTCCGACGAGAGAAACTTAAGACATTTTTTAGACTAGTTTATTTTCTTCTTTGAAACTACGTAGATGGGTATCCATTTATAAAGACTACTTAGACAACTCCTGACTCCAATGCAACTCCTATATTGACACGACTCACCTACATGAATCAACCTGGACAAGGATGCCTCATACACTACTTGCACATATGCAATCTACTTCCCAATTCAACGGACTCTATCTCTTAACCAACTCCAAAACCATTAGTCCATTATTCTTGGTGTCAGCTTTTTCCTGGATGGCTTGCAGCCTTGCAGGCCAGCCGCTGGTTTTGGTCTCATCCTGCCCCTACATGAATGTGCTGCTGCCTGGCATATGTTCACAACGATGAATTGTATGCAATGGTAGTATGACTCGCTCTGGCACTGATTCAACTGTGTCATCAATAAAATTATTGTATTATAAGAGATTACAGAAATAAAAGCATAACAGAAAGCGCTTAGAGGCGCAATCTCTATCTACGTCACAACATTACCAGATCTGCAAAGCAAGCAGAGAGCATAATTTCCTTCACACGTGCTATTCCACGAACAGAAACAACAAACGATACTAAAATGAACCATACGTCCGTAAACTTGTTTTGAACAGTCAATAAGTCTATCGACTTCAACAAACAAGAGGCAAAAATATACCTCATCATAAATTCTTGTTGCAACAAGTTAATTCCCATTCTTGAACGCCTCCTGTGCTTTAGATTTAGCACTAGAAAGCATAGCTTTCTGAAATATTGAGAACAATCAAATTAAATAAATATTCTATCATATGTAAGTCCTTCAGCAGATACTCAGTAGAAAATATATAATTAATTTCTACCTGAATGAACTCAATAGCTACCATTTACTCCATGGATATTAAAATTAAATTAATATTAAGCCTAGTGTCTCCTGACAAATTTTTTATAATGGTTCAGTCTCGACAGTTGACAGAATTTTACGATTTTGTTTCATTTCCACTTTCTACTGGCATAGCAATCAACATCAGTGATAGAACCTAACAAACTATTTTGTTTCAGATACACACAATTTAGAGGTTCTATTAATCAACATTGCTGATTACACCACCATGCATCCTCTACAACATCCCCAAGAACACAAATAAAGTCTTTACTCCCAAGCAAGAATAGCCCACCAGTAAAAAAAAACACAGGCCGTGGATATGTTTGTGTTTGTGCCGAAGATTTCCCTACCAAAAGTTTGTGCCCTAGGTTTCACATGACTAAATCTTATTCTATCAAAGTCAGGTGACAAGGGCTATCATGTTAGCAAGTTTAACATGACTAAATCTTATTATTTGTACCAAATCTTATTCTATCAAACTGCAGATAAAGGTAAATATTAAAAAAAATGTGCTAAATCTTATTCTATCAAATGAGTTAGCGTGACATGTGACATATATTCACTTCGCTGGTATATAGCTAACAGATTCATTGCAGCAATACAACTAGCATACTTGAGATTCCCAATCAATCTAATTCTTAGTCACTAATTATGATTCATTGTAGGACAGTAAATTGTATGGCTTCAACCACTCTTTTCGAGTTATAATGATGAACTGCAGAAACCCTGAATTAGGGAAATCTCACCGCCAGCATGCACACTCCAACGATTAATGTAAGTATAATGCTGTTTTATAACATACCTTCGATGGGAGCACTGATTTTACATGACTAGTGACTCCATCAACACTCCAGTCACGCACAATAGAAATACGTGAAGTGGATGGAAATAGAATTTCGACATGTTCACGCCTACCAGAATGTGCAACAATTTCTATAGGAGTGCGTCCATACTGCCAAAAGAACAAGCAAGATTAACTTCACTTAGTATTTGGGATGTGACAAAGTGGGAGCATACAAGGTATCTAGAGTCTAGACATACATTGGGCAGACATGGTATAAACTTAAATAGAACTTAGTTCACACGAGCTGCATAAGAAATGAAATATCGTCTCCTAGTGTAGCAATGAGCACACAGAGCACTGGCTTGCTGTCTAAGATCAGTCAACCACCATTGAAGAACAACACTGCTACTATACACAATTATTACATGATAATACTATCCCAACAACTTCCAGGATGTTTGACAGGGGGCGCGCTTCGGTTCCCGCACTGACAGATCAAGGAAGAGGCAGCCCTCTGGGCTAGCGCCGGCGTGCTAGGTCTTCGAGCTGTCATACCCCAGACATGGGAAGTACACTGATTCATACTCTAACCATGTAATCGCCTCTTAGGAGGATTGTAACACAAACTCTCCCTTTTCAAAAAGAAACGCAAAAGTCTTTTGCGTTTTCTCGAAAAAAAAACTTCCAGGATGAAGCAGATAAGAAATAACTGTTGCTGATATTTGCAATTTCAGTTTCATTTGTTTCTCAAAACTATAACACCCCCTCTCATGTGTGGTATTTGCACCAACCAGTAGAACCAAAAGTCCGAAGTGATGGAAAGGTGGGCAATCCACATATATTGTAACAACGCCTCTCACGTGTGACTC
This sequence comes from Poa pratensis, assembly GCA_947311845.1. Classification (NCBI taxonomy): domain Eukaryota; kingdom Viridiplantae; phylum Streptophyta; class Magnoliopsida; order Poales; family Poaceae; genus Poa; species Poa pratensis. The sequence goes on along the minus strand of CAMZMU010000072.1, from coordinate 39,571,835 downwards.
AATGAGACATACACGTTAATAGAATCTCACGTGTGACTCGTTAATGCCTATACATGGATAAAAAGAGGGAATATGATTTTTTTTAATTAAATTGCGAAAGCCGAGACTTGAACCCAAGACCTCTACTCTCGTACCATGTTAAGTTTCATGTACCAACCAGTAGAACCAAAAGTCTGAATTGATGAAAAGAATATGGGCAACCCACATACTGTAACAACACCTAAAGAAGTAGTTTGCAAGTTCAAAGTTAGTGGAAGTTGGAGCTCTAGTCTAACAGATAGCCTAGAGCTGTCACATACTCTCAAAATAATCAAATAGGGTGCTGAATTTAAAATGTAGTTTTGCTGTTTCATGTAAGAAACCACATGTTTAGTGTAGACTGTAGTCTACAAAGGTAAATCTACACGTACACAAAATAGATCTGCGAAATAAGCAAAATTATCAGAATATTTGTTTCAAAGTTTACATTAGAAGATGGAAAACCAACCAGAATATGCCATGTTAGGTATGGACGACATTATCCATGTAGCAGCAAGGAAAACAAAGCTTACAGTGTCAGTAACATTAGCATCTGCACCAGCCAGAACCAAGCACTTAAGGATGTCAGTTGAGCCAGCAGTGGCCGCGATCATTAAGGGTGTCTCTTTACCAATACCATCCACGTCAGCACCGGCCTAACAATATAAACAAGGGTTACATACTTGTATGCTTCATATGGACAGACATATACATACAAATTCTTCATTGACATAATCATTTTATGGAAGTTACAGAAATATATCTTTTCAAATTAGCGCAGTAACCCGTTAGTTGATGTGTGAAGAATGAGTTGACATACCTCAAGCAGGAGCTGAACACATTTCACTGAGCCCACGATAGTAGCAAGAACAAGAGCTGTATAATCAGTACCACTTAAAGCTATATTATGCTGTTGAGAAATGAAGAAATTAGAAATCCCATATAAGTATATAACTACAGTCAACATAAAACTTAAATAAGGGAGGGGTGTAGATATAACCAAGTCACTGTGAGTAAAAGCTTTTGTCAAAAAGAAGAAATAACACAATTAGCATTCAAAAACATTGCAAAGTAAACGAGTTAGACTCTTATGTTATATATGAAAAGGTGATGAATCCTTCTGACCCATCTGGAAAATCCACTCACGAAAATGCATATGAAAGAAAATAAGATCAACAGAATGAGTTTCCAGCCCAGCGAAGTCAATGGCCATACAGAAGACAAAGCTAGAACTTAGCAGTCATTCTTGTAAAAAAAAAACTTAGCAGTCATTGTGCATTAACGGTTAAGCACTAACAAAAATGTAGTAATGCTGCAAAGCAAGATCTTAAGCATGAACCTACTAGAGGGATACTGCATCTCGACATTGCTAAGAATACAAAAGTTCAACTTGTCAGAATGTGGCACGCAATGACAATATAAAAACTAAAAGCGCTATGTACAGGCGTGCAGTATATAAAGTTAGATTATACAGACGCTAGAAAACAGAAGTATGTGCACAGCCAGGTCTCTGGACTCCACCTGGTGGACATTTACATGTGCAATCAAGTAAGAAAAATCACAGCTGGAAAGGAGATTACACGTCGATACGTCAATTAGAGAAAATGGGACTGGTTCAAAAGAAATAGCGAAACATCACTCACATTACCAAGACACAATATTACTGAGACTATGGTTTGGAAACTGGAGCAGGTGAAGAATCATACTCCACAGATTAAAACTGAGTTAAAAGGGATAAGAAAGACACAAGTGTAACACGCAAAGCCCCACGTACAGAAAAAATCTCAAATAGGAGTTGCTGGATGAGGAAACAATCACATAAGTAAATAATTAGTAGTGTAGATTTTAAAATTCTAAATAGCAAGCTAGTTCATCAAAAAGAGAAGATATGGATGATGCTTACATCTGCATCGTGGTCCAACAAAAGCTTCACAATATCATCCCGCCCATTAGAGGCAGCAACATGTAGCGCTGTTCCACCAAGATTTATTGCATTAACATGAGCTCCTTTGGACAGTAAGAGCTTTAGTATTTCGTAGTGTCCTGGATACAAAATTCAGGATATATCATGAGTTGACTATAGATAGCTTGTTATAACTCCTTGTCTTTGCGGTGATTTATCAATATCAACCTATCTAATATATGTTAAGACGCTTACAATAAGGAGCTAAGTATCATATATTAGCAGACCTAAAACTAACACGAAATAAAAAGGCAACCATTATGGCTTGGGAGCTGATGGAGTACACATAATGTGGACAGATGGCCATGTTTGGACTTCAGGGCTTGGATAAGCTAAATTAACAATGTCATGCAAAGATAGAAGGCCTGCTAGTTCGTTTTTCTGCACAACATGATGTCTATTAGGGAAGAAACCGAGAAAACAAGAACCTTCACATACATCATGCACTTTACTCCCTTTCTTCAGATGTTTGCCACTATAGAGAATACATATAATAGAAATATTATTCCATGTGTCACTAATATATGGGTCCTCACACAATACAAAAGAGAAGAAGAACACTTAGGAAATATGAGTATGTGCGATGGATACCTTTTTGGGAGGCGAAATGGAGGAGTACACCCCTTGTCGTCGAGCTTCTCTGTGTCAGCGCCTTGATCAAGAAAATAACGCACCATTTCCACATCCTCACGGGTAATAGCAGCAGCAATAGGTGCTAGGCCTGCAGGGATACCAACGGGAAAATGGCAAGAAGCTTAATTAGCTCAAATCCAGCCAATCGGACGAAACAGCTACCACTCCAGTGTATAATCAAACCTAGGACGAATCTGCGCATGGAAGTAAGCAACTTTTTTAAGGAAAGGAGATGCATTGAAGGTGACGCACCAAACGAGGAGCCATCAGCATCAACGTCCAATTGGAGGTCCTCGAGCAGGTAGCGGCACATGGGCAGGCTCCCGCCGAGGGCGGCGTAGTGCACCAGGCGCATGTCAAAGCCGTCACTGACCGCGCCCAGTTTCTCAGCGAGGCGGCGGCCCTCCGCGCCCCTGCCCAGCTCCCTCGCCGTCACTGAAACGAAACGGATCGGCGCTAAAAAAACAGCAGGGAAACACCAGAGAATCGAAATTGAGTAGGAAAAGGCCAGCGTGCGGTACATACTCTTGACGACGCGGAGATCGCCGTCGAAGGCTGCCTTGAGGAAGTCCCTGTCGAAGATAGGGTTGGAGGAGAATCGGCTGGGTTCGAAGGGAGGGAGGCCCTCGCGGCAGACGAAGGCCTCGGGAGGGTGGAGAGGCGGCTGGGGCGCCATGGCGAGAGGGTTGGAGGTAGGTAGGGTTTAAGCCAGGGGTTGGATGGGGAGGAGGGAGGCGTAGGCGGGAAGGACGGTAGTGGAGTGGAGGAGAGTGGCGGCCGGGGAAGACGACGCGTGCAAGGACAAGATGGAAATGAAACCCCAGGCCCCCAGCCGAGCAGTGATTTTTTTTGATTTTTTCCCGAAAAGGCCAACCGATTCATTAACGACGGTAAAAAGAAACCAAAAAGTAATAAAATTACAAATAAATCTACAGACCAACTAGTGGCAACTACAAGTACACAAATCTAAGATAAATATATGAGGTAAGAGCTTCTTTAACTTCTTCCACTAGCAAATCAATACTGCGAATTTAAAATTTTGCTTCCCGCTGTTTTCTCTACCTAATAATAAAGGAGGATCGCTTCCTTCGTTTCGTACGTCGTTGACCCCTTCCACGTCGCCATATTTGCATAAAACACCCCGACGAACGACGAAATCAGCCCGCGGTCCACACGCCAAAGGAGTCTTCGCGGTTTCGTGACCGTAAAGGCTTATTTCAAATTTCCGTAAAGCCCACATACCTGTTTGCAAAAAAGCGTCCACTCTCTCTCTCCCGGGCGAACGCTCGTTCTCTCCCTCGATCCCCTTCTCCTTACCTGCCGATGCCGCCGCCGCTTCCCTCTGTCCGGACGTCGCCGGCCGTCTCCCGCGCCGCTGGTCGACGGCCTCCAGCGGAAAATCCAGCTCCCACTCCTCGCCAATCTGATTCCTTTTCCCGTCGCCGCCGCCCTTCTTCTCCTCCGCGTGGCCATGGAGGTCCTCCGCCGCCGGCATCTTCCTCACTGCCCCCAACCGCCGCCTTGATCCCCACCACACGGATTCATCTCACGTCCCTAATCCTCCCCGTACCCCGCCTGCGCCCGAGAGCTTGAGGTCAAAGCTCGCATTTTTTTGCGCCGGCGACGAGCTGTTGGGTGCGGAGACGCTGGATTTGCGTACGTGCCGGAGCTGGATTTACAATCTGGAGAGGAGATATGGATGGGACGACGTAGCGGCGGATCTGGAGCAGCGCCGGAGCAGCGGAGCAGCGGTCGGCCGAGCCGCGGATGCCCGCGAAGACGAAGTCGTCTTCCTCACGGCGCCCCACCGTGGTAGCGCCGGACATGCCCTGCCACGCCACGGTGCTGCAGCTCTCCGTGCGTCAGGTACTGCTCTCTCTCTCTCCCTCTTACCCGTCTCTTCTCCGTGAAAAATTACTCCAGGAAAAGAGAGCTTTGCTTGATCGATGGTAGCAGTAGCAATTTCTTGCAGTAGCAGTAGAAATTTCTTGATGGTACTGATCTTGGAGTAGTTGTGCAGTAGCAAATTATTCCGTAGCAGCAGCAGATGTTGCTTGCAAACTTGCAGTCAAGTATTGCATCAAATTTGCTACGACTACTTTGCCTGTAATGTTGCAGAATTCTGGATGCTTGCTACCAGTAAATTTGTTGTTCTAATCATGTTCAGTACTGTTATTGTTCTGAACTGAACTTGAACTTGTAAATTTACTTGACTGCACTTGAACTTGTAAATTTATTTGACTGCATTTTACGAAGAATGCTGGTTGTTTGTGGATAGATTGCAGTACATGCTTAATTATTTGTGCTTAATTATTGGTTGCAATAATTTAGTTTAATGCACACAAGAGGAACTCTGATGACATGAGATGGTAGTGGTGATTTTTGGTCCACTTTTCTGTCCAAGTACTGCTACTTGATCCAATTGCTTTTAAGTTTCAGTAATTTACTGTCTGCTTGCAAGTTGTCATTGTTTGCATGCAAGTTTTGGTACTACGGTGCTGGAAGTTTGATTTCATGCAGGAGTAGGATTTGCTATCTGTATTTGTTGCTCTCTACTGCATGTGAACTTGGTAGGATTTGCTTGCGGTAGGTTGGGAGTACTCTGTTCCAGCAATTTGCATGAGTAGCACTCAGGTTTGTTCTCTGTGAGAATTCGGGCATTTATAGCGCACTTGCAGTGTTTGTTGCTATAGATTTACTTGCATTTTTGCGTTGACGGCCCCATGAGCTCAGAGTATAGCTTGGCGTGCTAAGTTTGATGCCCAATTCGTGTGAATGCATTTGTAGTTTATTCAAGTTAAGGCAAAACAACATGGCTTTATTTCGTTAGATTTCCAAGCAGTGTATTGCAGTTTATATTTAGCAGCAGCAAAACCTTTTGAGGAATCCTGACTAGCAAACTCCCTACGTCTGTAGTAGGCAATAAGCTTACTTATTTTTTGTTGCATTGCTCTGAACAGTACAATTTAGTTTGTTGTGTCCAACATTTACTTTGTTACAGGGTAGATCGTAATTTCAGAAATATTTCTGGCAATTAGATCTTATTTGTCTTAGTTTTTTTATGGTGATCCATTTGCAATGTGCAAATTTTAGCAAAGCTACCTGCTTTTTTAATAAATAAATAAAATCTTATCTGATAATATGATATTACTCGATATCTATATCAACAATAACATATTATCGTCGTCTTCGTGACACATGTTTTTTCTCTCCCGTTGCAACGCACGGGCAGGCATTTTGCTAGTCAATACTAATGAACATAGATCAACACAGTTAATTAAACATGCCGCAGAGGATTAAAATAGTCATAGATAATTCGCGTCCTACTAATTAAACAAAAGGAGGCTACTGGGATATTTCATCGGGGCCATTTAGGAGGGACACAACTTCAGTGACTTGCAGGTCACAAGTCACCGAGCTGACTTGGATGAATCTTGTGCCGTTTTATATCCAACGTATAAGATTCAACAATCTGACACTCAAAAATGAAAAAAAAATCAAAAAAAATCTAGTAAATTATAAATGTTTCGTTTTATATTTTATGAAAGTTTCATCCTATTTCGATTAATGGTTTGCGTATATATATCGTTTTATGTTTTAAACTAAAAAAACTATTTATTCACAAACAATTGGTCCAAATCAGATAAAGTCACAGAATAATTAGGGAAGCATTTATGTTTTACTAGCAAAAGTGCCCGTGCGTTGCAACGGCTCTATAAGAAATCAGTATATGTTCACAACCTTGAAAAAACAATGTGTTTACTTGTTTTGTTTACCCTGTTTGAATTTGTTTTAAACTATTTGAAATAGGGCCGTGGAGAGTTTCACTACTTAAAATTAGTTTTTTTGAACAGGACAAAGCAAATTTCGCGTATAAATCTACCCTGCATTTTGGTACAATAGTAGAGTATAAATTGCCTAGGTTGGAAATTCGTCAATCACCTACTTCTTTTGAGGAGGTCGTGCTGGTGGACTGGTGGTCGGTCCCGAACTCCCGATGAGGTGCCATATGGAGATCATCCTCAATCTTCTCCCTCTGGACCAAACTTCCGCCAGGCTCCGCTTGACTTTTGCCAAGACAACACACGTACGTCATCGAGGACAATCGGCGGGAAATCATATGCCGGGCTTGCCGGCCAAGCCAATCCAGACGCACGTACTGGAACTTGGTCGATCTGTTCTATGGGATGCTAGCTAGCTGATGGATTTATCGATTAGGCTCTTGAGGGACCTGTAGACGTAGATGCAAAGCTATCCATGAAGCAACCTGCGATATACTCCATAGAACAGAACTGGCTGGCGACTAAAGTATGTGTAGCGGAAGGACTCGAGATTATATACTCGCGGAAGGTAGAATCGAAGGAGGGTACACTGCTCCATCAAGAGACCCCCCCCCCCCCCCTCTTGGGCGGAAGGCTCATGTTTGTAAACCCTTCGAAGCTTGTTTTTGCCCATCTCCACACTTTGGTCATGCTGGTACGCCTCGCCGAAACGCCTGCGCTAGCTCTCGCAGCCTCGCAGGCCCTCTTTCTCTTCATGTTCGACGAGATCGCTGCTGCTGCTCTCGCAGCGCCACCGCTGCAGCTTCTGTCCACTCTCCCCTCGTCCTTCCTCTTTCTCTTCATGTCCGACGTCGGCTGCATTGTCACCAGCAGAAACTCGACTGACGACGGCGCCGGGCATAGGATTCGGCTGCGCTGCGTAATCCGACGTAGGCGGCCTTCGCCTTGGGCTAGACGTGCGAACGTATCCTGTGTGGTGGGTGCCTTCCGATCATTGCTTTATAGCAGCAGGCCAGGTCTAAGGCGGTACGTTGGCGCGTGTAGCTTATTCGTACTGGATTCCATTACACCAAATCGATCGGTATCATATCTTGTTTTAAACTTTTTTTGACGTATGAAACCAAACCATGGAAACGACGTACGACAAGAAATCGTGACGGACGAAGGAAGAAACACTCCTTCCTTTATTATTAGGGATAGACTAGAATTTTTTTCAATTTGTTCTGAAAAGTTTTACTTTCGAGTTTCAGATTTGGGTGAATCTTGTCCGTTGGGTCTAAAACGGAGGGATTCACTCAAGTCGCTCGATGACTTGTGACCTGTAAGTCACTGAAGCTGTGTCCTTCTAGGAGGCGGCGCACCTCACTCATCGTCGTCGTCGGGATAGTCGACGACGTGGAAGAGGGAGCGAGCTTGCGCCTCGGCCCTCACCAGGGATCAGCGTCGGCCCTCCTCCATCCTCTTCCGGTCCAGCTCATCCTCCTCCTCCTCGTGTTGCCGCTTAGCGTGGTTGCGCTCCTGGGTCATGATGGCGTTGATTGCGTGGATCACACGTTCGCTGGGAGACCCCAAGAGAAGGTATGATGCAGTGTAGCAGCAGTTTTCCCTCAGTATGAAACCAAGATTTAATCGAACCAGTAGGAGCAAGAAATCGCTTTGGAAGGTTGTTGGTAGCGGAATATGGCACGGCGCAGCACTAGAGAATCCGGCGCCAACGTGGAATCTGCACACAACACAATCAAACTACTTTGCCCCAACGAAACAGTGAGGTTGTCAATCTCACCGGCTTGCTGAAAACAAAGGATTAAACGTATGGTGTGGAAAACAGTAGTAAATTGCAGAGAATGAAAAGGAACAGTGTTTGCAGTTGGTTGTATTATCAGTGTAAAAGAATGGACCGTGTTCCACAGTTCACTAGTGGTGTCTCTCCATAACAGATAACTAACATGCTGGGTGAATAAATTACAGCTGGGCAATTGACAAAATATTAAGCGCATAACAATGCATATATATGACATGATGATTACTATGATATTCATGTGGGCATTACGACAAAATACATAGACCGTTATCCAACAAAGTTTATTTCTAATAATCCACCGCCAGGTTGTCATACCGAGTTCCCCGTTGATATTAAGTTGCAAGCAACGGATAATTGTATTAAGTAATGTGCGTAAAGTAAACAAATGTATTAGACCTAACGGCGTACCCTTAAGCTAAGCATCGGTTATTTTATCCCTAATGGCAACAGCACATCCACAATCTTAAAAGTTATTGTCACTCTCCCAGATTACCGGAGGCATGAACCCACTATCTAGCATAAATACTCACCCTTTGAGTTACAAGCATCTACTTGGCCAAAGCATCTACTAGTAACGGAAAGCATGCAAAATCATAAATAACATATAATATAGATTGATAATCAACTTGACATAGTATTCAATATTCATCGGATCCTAGCAAACACAACATGTAGCATTACAATAAGATGCTCTTGATAATGATAGGCAGCTCACAAGATCTAAACATGATAGCATAAAGTGGAGAGACAACCATCTAGTTACTGCCATGGACCCGTAGTCCAAGGATAAACTACTCACGCATCACTCCGGAGGCAGGCATGGTGATGTAGAGCCCTCCGGTGATGATTCCCCTCTCCGGCAGGGTGCCGAGAAGAGCTTCTGAACCCTCCCGAGATAGGGTTGACGGCGGCGGCGTCTCTGGAACTTTTCGTGGATAATGGTTCGGGTATCTAGGGTTTTCGCGTCGGGAGGAATGAATAGGCGAAAGGGCGGCGGCTGCGGAGCCACGAGGGCCCCACACCACCCCACGACGCGGCAGGGGGGCCGCGTGGCCCCATGGTGTGGGCGCCACGTGGCTCCCCTCCGTGTCTCCTCTGGACTCCGTCTTCGTGTTGGAAAAATAGGAGGTTCTGTCCAAGTTTCGTCCAATTCCGAGAATATTTCCAGACTAGCTTTTCTGGAATACAAAAACAGCAGAAAACAGGAACTGTCACTGTGGCATCTTGTTAATAGGTTAGTCCCAGAAAATGCATAAAAATGCTATGAAGTGTATACAAAACATGTAACAATTGGTATAATATCAACATGGAACATCAGAAATTATAGATACGTTTGAGACGTATCAGGCGTGCTGCGAGCGGAGAAGGGTCCACTATCATATCCCTCTCCCGTGCAGCGTCGCTGAGGCCCTCCGATGGGTCGTGGTCGGGAGAGAAGGAGGTCGGCAGCTGCAGACAAGCAGACAACCCAACTACAATTATTAAATTAACTGTGAAGTACAATATAAACTCTACTAGTATTTAGAAAAAATCATTAAACATACATGGGAACCCTCGGTTACCAACATTCTATTACTACCTATATGAAAGACGAGCGAAATAGCGAGCTGAGAACGCTCCTGACACTGTTCACGTTACTGTTCATGAACATTGTTGAACAGTGTTACAATCCACATCGTCCAGCGCCGATCCAACGGTCCGCACGGCATACCCGTGCTGTTTTTGCAAGAAAACCCCTCCCAAAACCAGAAATTACCCCGCAGTCCACATCTCCCCGCTACGTTGGACTTACTTGCAATTATAGGAAACTCCAAGGATTTTTTTGCAAAAGAATCCTCACAACCCCCCTCCCTCTTCCCCTCTCCCCGCGCGGCCGGAGATCACAGCCGCCGCCGACGCGTGCCCCCGCCGCTCCGCCGCTCTCCGTTCAGATCGCCGGACACGCCGAGCTCCGCCACCGCGTCCTCTACGTCTCCGCCGAGAAATACGTCCTGAGACGGCCGCCTCGCGCCGGAATCGTCGCCGCCGTCCGCTCGCTCCGACCGCCGCGTTCGGACGCCGCCGGCGTCGCTCCGGCGACCCAGGCACAGCGGCGCCGCCACGTTCGTCCACCCCGCGTCCAGTCGCGTCTACCGCACCCAGCCCCGTGTCCCATCTCGCGGTGGCGCCGCCTCGCCGTGCTCGCCGTTGCCGCGACAGCTCCGGCCGCTGATGACATCATTCTGACGTCACAGTGGGCCTGGGCTAGCCCGACGGGCTGGTTGCTGGGCTGGCCTGCTTTTTTTTCTTTCTGTTCTGTTTTTCTATTTTTCAGAACTTATGTAACTTTTCAAATACAGCTCCAAATCAATTCAGACCAATTTCTAAAATATTGTAAAATTCAAAACAGTTATTTCAAATACTTTGGAACCTTTCCCAAATTGTTTCAAATCTTGAAAAGTTCAAATAATACATAAAGGCTCATTTGACATCTTCACGTCACTTCACAAAATATGTATTTCATAATTTCCTTTTAAACTCAAATAAAATCCAGAAAAATAATATGAGCTATATCATTCAATATGATAATCCCAATAAAATAATGTGGTACAAATCTTCTTATTTAAATAGAGTATATCGTAAAATTCAAAACAGTTATTTCAAATACTTTGGAACCTTTCCCAAATTATTTCAAATCTTGAAAAGTTCAAATAATACATAAAGGCTCATTTGACATCTTTACGTCATTTCACAAAATATGTATTTCATAATTTTCTTTTGAACTCAAATAAAATCCAGAAAAATAATATGAGCTATATCATTCAATATGATAACCCCAAATAAAATAATGTGGTACAAATCTTCTTATTTAAATAGAGTACCCTCTTTTTTAGGTTCTGTTGTATTGTAAATAAAAACGACGAGGTTTTATAGAAAATTGGGCCCATGTCATGTTGTTCTACCAGGTAAGGGTTAGAAATTTTCTAATTTTGTACAGTTATACATATTTTATAGTTACACATCTGATGATTTGAGAAACCTCTTAATTAACTTCCATTTACAATGTTCTAAGTATTGAATAATGTAGTTTTTACAACTCTAAATATTGTCATTAAGAATGAACCTTCATAGAAGTTCGCTATAGTTATTTATTGTTTCACCACTGGAGCTAGACCTCATACTTCATATGAGAATTCGAAGTTGGTTGAAATCATTACCGAGGCTAACAATTTTTCTACCAACAACATTATTTCTCATTAAGCTTTTCAAGGTAGCACTTTTATAGATAGTAGGGCCTAGATTGCATCTCTGCTTGGTTTTCTTATGTCCAAGAGCATATCGGCCTAACATATTTATTTAGATCCTAAAGTCAGTGTTCTATTTTCATGTGCAAGCAGAATTTTTACAGATTCTCGATCGATTTACCAGAGATTGAATGTTGGCATGTAGTTGGAACTGTTAGCACTGTGAAAGTTCACTGAACAAAGAGTACACTAAACTTCAAGAAATATCAACAATGGAAGTACAAGAAGGAATAAAGGGGAACAATCCCAACGACTACAGCCATGTGTGGTGACTTTTTATCAAATTGGTATCTGTGACTTCATTTCTTTAGATATGGTATTATTTACCTGAGACAATTTTTGGTTAGGCTAAAATGACTATGTAATTCTATATATATCTTGCAACGCATCGCTTACCAGAACGTGCAGCAATTTCTATAGGAGTACGTCCATACTGCCAAGACAACAAGCAAGATTAACTTCACTTAATATTTGGCAAAAGAAAATGAAAAAGCCAGAGCATGCAAGGTGTCTAGAAAAACCATTAAGCATACGTGGTATGAACTTAAATATATTCTAGAGAGTAGGATAAATAAGTGGAATTTACTTAGCATGAGCCTTTAATAAATAAAGTAGAGTCTTCTTGTGTGGCAATGAGCACACGGAACATGTGACTTGCTGTCCAAGATCAGTCAGCAGCCACTCAAGAAAAACAGTGTTACTATATGAAATCATTACATTACAATCCTATCCAGCAACTTGCAGGATGAATCAGATAAGTTACTCTTGCTGATATTTGCAATCTCAACTTCATTTTCTCTCGTAACTGTTAACGACAACTCATATATTTTCATCCAACAATCAACGGAAGTTGGAACTCCAAGGTAAGTTCTTAATATTTAGTAGATAGCCTAGAGTCATCACACGCCTCTTGAAATAATCATCTAGAATAGGGTGTTAAATTAAAATGTAGCTTTACTGTTTCATGTAAGAAACAACATATTTAATGTAGTCTAGGAGGGTAAATCTACATGCACCAAAAATACACAAAACAGATCTGCTAAATAAGCAAATTCATCAGGATATCTGTTTCGAAGTTTACATTTTGAAGATTTAAAAAATCAGAATATGACATGTTAGGTATGAACGACATTATCCAGCAGCAAGGGAAAAAAAGCTTACATTGTCAGTAACATTAGCATCTGCTCCAGCCAGAACTAAGCACTTAAGGATGTCAGTTAAGCCACCTGTAGCCGCGATAATTAAGGTTGTCTCTTTACCAATACCATCCACATCAGCACCAGCCTAACAATAAAAAACTTGGGTTATATGCTTCATAAAAACAAACATATACATTGCAATTCATCATGTCATAATCATTTTAGGAAAGTTACAGATTCTCAGAAATGTAAACCCCTTTTCACATTAGCACAGTTACCTTAACCTGTAAGTTGATGTGTGAAGATGACATACCTCAAGCAGGAGTTTCACACATTGCAGTGAGCACGCCATAGTAGCAAGAACAAGAGGTGTATAATCAGTACCACTCAAAGCTAGTTTATGCTGTTGAGAGAGGAAGAAATTATAGGTCACATATAACTACAGCCATCATAAAACTTTAAAGAAGGGAGGGAGGGAGGGGGTGGGGGTGAAGAACTATAATAGAATAGATAGTATATATAACCATGTCATTGTGATTAAAAGCTTTTGTAGGATAGAAGAAACAAGATAATTAGCATACATGACCATTGCGAAAGTAAACGAAATGGCCTCTCAGGTTATCTATGAAAAGGTGATGAATCATTTTATCTGTCTAGGAGCACTAACAAAAAATGTATATGAAAGAAAGGAAGATCAAGAGAATGAGTTTTCAGCCCAGAAAGTCAATGGCCAGACAAAAGCTAAAGCTTAACAGTCATTGGACATCAACGGTCAAGCATGTTAATCTTCAACTTGTCAGACTACGTCACGCAAGGACATTAGAAACTAAAAGCACTGTGTACAGTTTATAAAGTCCGATTATGCATATGCCAGAAGAAGAACATGTGTACACTCAGGTCTCTGAACTCCACCTAGTCACTGGTGGAACATGTGCAATGAAACAAGCAAATCCAGCACTGAAAAGGAGACTACAGGTCAATCTGTAGATTACAGAAAATGGGATTGGTTTCACAAAAGAGCAACAAGTTCACACATGTTACGAAACAATATTATTGAGAGTTTGAGACTATGGTTTGAAAAGCAGGTGAAGAGTTGTACTCCACCTTATTACAAGTTAGAAGGAATGAAAAACACAGTGTAACACAATGAGGCAGTGACATGAAAAAAACACAAATAGTTAATAATTTCTGGATATGGAAACAATGAATAACTATTATTGTGGACTTCACCATTCTAAATAGCAAGTCAGTTCATAAAAAAAAAATATGGGAGTGGCCTTACATCTGCATGGTGGTCCAACAAAACCTTCATAATACCATCCTGCCCATGGATCGCAGCAAGATGCAGTGCTGTCCCACCATGATTTAGTGCATCAGGATTACCTCCTTTCGAGAGTAAGAGCTCTACCATTTCAACTGGATACAAAATACAAGATATACATGAGTCTCCTATAGATACTCTGTTGTAACTCCTCTGTTGCAAACCAGAAGACACACATCCAATCCAGTGGCAATCCAGCCCATGAATAAAGAGTTAAAAATTATCGGTTGGAATTGATGGAGCACGCCGAATTCGGACACAGGGTATGTTTAGACTTTTGGGACTTAGCTAAACTAAATTAATAATGGCAGCAAAAAATAAAAGCCCTGCAAGTAATTTTTTGGCATAATATGATGAATATCGGGTAAAAAGGAAGAACTTTTTACAGCAAGCACCTTAGTGGGTTAGTCCCTCTAGATATTTGCCACTGTAAAAATCAGAAATTTGTACTCAATGTCTCAGCCCTCACACGGACGCAGTACACATGGAGAAGTGCGTAGATACTTATGTGTATAGATGGATACTACCTTTTCCGGTGGCCAAATGGAGGGGGGTATACCCCTCCTCGTTGAGCTTCTCTTTATCAGCACCTTGATCAAGTAAGTAACGCACCAATTCCATATTCCCAGAGGCAATAGCAGTAGTCAAAGGTGTTTCGCCTGTCAGGACAAGGAAGCAGAGAAGCTTAGCACAAATTCGGCCCATCCAAGCCAAGGAAACAAGTACCTAGAATGAACGGGAGCTACTCTCTAATCTAGGAGAAGCTAGGATGATTCGGTGCTCATTACGGAAAGGAAAGGAGAGGGCTTTAAGTCGACGCACCCCTGAGCCCTACGTCATCGACATCCAGCGGAGGTCCTCGACGAGGTAGCGGCACACGGGCAGGCTGCCGCCGAAGACGGCGGCGTGCAGCAAGCCGTTCCCGAAGCCGTCCCTGACCGCGCCTAGCTTGTCGGCGAGGCGACGGCCTTCCGCCCCCCTGCCCACCACCCTCGCCACCCTGAAAAGAAAAACGCATCGGCACCAAAATCAGCACGAAAATAGACGGGGACAGGAAAATGAAGAAAATAATTGCCGGCCTAGGGGTGTGCCGTGTGCGTACTCTTGACGAGGCGGAGGTCGCCGTCCAATGCTGCCTTGATGAAGGCCTGGTCGAAGGTTGGGTTGGAGGAGAATCGGTTGGGTTCGTAGGGAGGGAGGCCGCCACCGGCTCGAAATCAGCGGCAGGGAAGACAGGCGGCTGCGGCGCCATGGCGACGGGGTTGGTGGTCGGTAGGGTTTAAGCCAGGGGTTAGAGATGGGGGAACGGAGGAGGAGCGAGGCGTAGGCGGGAAGGGAAGGGAGGGGAGTGTGGAGGGGAGTGGAGTGGAGGTCGGGGAGGACGACGCGTGCGACGACAATAAGGAAATGGACGCCAAGCATTTCCTGTTAAGATTATTCTTTTCTTTTGGAAGTTTGACTCAAATCTATAGCTGGCCAAACGGGCCGGGCCAAACGGGCCAGCACGAGGCACGCTTTTTTTTTTGCCTGGCCCAAGCACGGCACGGCACGACTTAAATGGGCCGCGGCACGGCACGGGCCCAATAGTGCCTGGCCACTCCTCGACTTGAAACACGCGGGTCGGCACAGCACGGCACGACACGATTAACTATTTTTTAAAGATTTTATACCTATTTTTACTTATTTTTTTGAATTTTATAGCTATATTTACCTATTTTTTTGAATCTTATAGCTATTTTTATCGTGTCATGTCGTGCCTGACGTGCCTGCGTGCCGACGTGCCCGTGCCTCCTCCCAAAATCAAGCCCGCGTGCCGGCACGGCACGGCACGATTAGTAGCGTGCCTTAAACGTGTCGTGCCGTATTCGTGCCGTGCCTAAACATGCCCGTGTCGTGCCGTGCCGTGCCGCACGTTTGGCCAGCTATACTCAAATCACGTTTCGTAGCCTGCAGATAGGCAAGCCAAACCCACCAGCTGCGAGCGCGCGACGTTTGGTTGCCTATTCGATCTCCCGGGTCAGGCCAGAATTCCCATCAAATTAGCGTCTGATCAGGCCCGAACAACACGCTCAGATCGACCGTGCCAGTGATGTCTGTCCCAAAAGCTGGCGTCGAGTTTGAGAATGAGTCCACCGAGATCGACCCCAAGTTCCACACGCACATCCCATATTGGGCATTGTACTTCCGATGAGAGGCGGCGCTTAACCGCTTCACTGTCGAGTAATCACCGTCGAAACAAGAACCCCGAGGAGCGGGCCTTGTTCTGGTTGGAGTCCGGCCACGCAATAAGGGTCACAACGGGTAGTAGGTGCAGATGCACCTACTACCCAAAAAACATTTTTCAAAATGTCAAAAAATTAAAAATAAAAATTTCGCATGTAGTTCAAGACGTATTATGTTAGCACGAAAAGTTACGGGAAAAGAAAAAATATTTTTTACAACCAGTGCAAAAAAGACAAATTTGGACGCACGGAAATGTCTTTATACGTGTCAGATTTTTGTCTTTTTTGTACAGCTCACACAAAATGTTTTTTCACCATGCTATTTTTTGTGCTAACACATAATGTTCTAATGTACATCCGGATTTGTTTCTAGAATTTTTTGACATTTTGAAAAAAAACTAATTTTTTTACATAATGGGTGCATCTAGACCCTAGAGCCAAATCGCCATTTATGAGGCCGTCCTGACAGAAGATGCTTGAGCAGAAGCCGAAGCAGCTGCCCTCGAGGCGCCGCCACTTAGGTGTTGTAGGATTCGAGTAAGAATAAATTTATATTTAAATTTGTACGAGTTTAAAGCGGTGCCCCACAAGGTGTTATATAATTTGCTCGAATTTCTATTCCATTTAGGGGTAGCCTTTGACGGGCGCCGATGTAGGCTGCACTCCACATTGTGACGGACACATACCGACACTTCCAACTGAGACTTAATTGGGATGTCGGACATGAATTTATCTCTTAATCTTCACCTTACCAGCCGGCTGTGAAATCCATTTCTTTGGTATCTTTTTTGCCAGTGTTGCAAGATGGGACACATTTTCAACTGCTCATTGTACTACTCACTCACTCCGTTTCAAAATAGATGACTTTTATTTGTCTAGATACAGATGTATCTATACTTGTTACGCATCTAGATATACTGCATGTACATAAATGGAAGTGATGTAATTTACTCACTCGTTGTCAAAAGGATGTCTCAATTTATCTTAAATTTGTATGTGTCTAAACATGATTAGTATGTAGTACATATAAATTTGATCTAGGTTGAGACATCTTTGTAAACGGAGGAAGAGGGAGTAGAACGGATGGAGTACGTACAAAACCTGCCTTCACCACCGTTGATCCTAGTATTCCGTTCAGACCAAGCAGCCCAGGATCCACACAGAATAATGCATGCATCCTTTTTCATGGAGTACGTACACATCACACACGCGCGGGGGGCTGGCTTGCTGATATGCCAATATAGATATTTCAAATTGCGCGACTTTGATATTGGCATGTTCCGGATGGCACCGGATCCGCCTTGTCGCCATCGGATCCGCCTTGCCGCCGTCGATCTATGGCCCCAGAGCCGCCGCTCAGGCTGCTAGCGTCGGTGGCCCGCCGTCGCCGCCAGTTGGCTTGGACGCCCGCCGCGCGAACGTGGGAGAGGTGGACCACCCCCGCCACCAGTTGCGTGCAGCGGGGAGGCCGCCATCGCCGCGGCGTGAAGGCCGACGACGGCAGCGGCGAGGGTAGGCGGGGAAGAGGCGGGGGCCGGCGGCGGCGCGGGATTCGCCCCCGGTGTCGTCTGGGTGCGACACACG